>APFE031496892.1:18875-228380 GCA_000404065.3 Pinus taeda
CCCATAGCACTACCATTGCTAAATGCTGCACTGCAACTCAGTTACTGAGAAGTAAGTAACTGATCTTCCAACTCCGACATCTATGTCAAGCTAGAAACACTCCTCATGCTGAAGCTCCCTCTGTCACTGACAAGTGCTCCCTCTCTGACCTCTGCGCTATTGCAACAACTCCATGCATCTCGCACCGTTGCACACCTCTCTGTTCCATCTTTGACTGGTGCAACACTCGTGTGCCTCTCGTATTGTTGCGGCCTGCTAGCCTCACTGTTAAGTTATGGTATGTTCTATGCTTAGAGCAGTTTATTTCTTTTTCTTATTATTATCCATAGATTAGCAATCACATGTATATTAAGTAAAGTGCAGATAGAACATTAAATGATCGACAGAAAACAAGCCAAGACAAGGACACAAGATGTGGCGGCTTTAGCCAGGGACAAACCCTAATATGGGGAAACCCTTTGATCAAATCTTCTTTTATCTTCAATAATTCAGCAGAGAGAAACAATACAAGGATCTGATTTATAGCAACAGCAGCAAACCCCAGATCAACTCTAAACTAGGGCAGCAAACCCTAAATCGAACTTGTCAAGTCTCCACCGGTGAGTCGTTCACGGTGCACTAGTTTGAGACTTCTCGTGCACCAATCCAAGATTCGCCGCGCACGAGTCCAAGATTTCGCCGCACATCAGTCCAAGATTTCACTGCCCACCAGTGCAAGATTTTGCCGCGCACCAGTGCAAGATTTCGCTGCGCACCAATGCAAGATTTCGCCGTGCACCAGAGAGATAGATGTGATGAGATGAGAGTGTGCAAATGAGGAAAATACCTCCTGTATTTATACACAAATGTTGATGATGAATAGATGCGTCTGTTGGGCTTCTGAGCCTACATGAGTTGTTGGTTGGTTTGATAATTATTCCATAATCAAAATAAATTCATATCTCCATAAATACTTATCGAAATCGGATGAGCTTTAGAGAAATCCTACACCTCTCGACGAGAGGAATCTAATAAAAATATTATCAGCCATGAATAAGATGACCCACATGGAGTTTTGCCCTAGTTGCCGATTTTAACACTCCCTCTCAACTAAGGAGAACTCCATCTGCAATTCGTCTATCAGTCGCTACTATTCATCCATCAAATGCATTGCCCTATACAACTTGACCCTTGCTCTAATTTGCTCTATTTTGCCTACTTTGCTCTATTCTGTTTTGCCCTGTTCTAATCTGCTCTGCTCTGCTTTGTCCGAATTATGAAGAGGAAGAAATGATCGAGAATGTATCATACCATCCTCCACTGACACAAAGTCAGTCTCAGAGTGTGTACCACTGGTCCCAGACTAGTCCTCAACCAACCCGAAGTCAGTTTCATAGTGGGTACAACTCCTACCACTGGTCCCAGACCAGTATCATCCTTCGCTGACTCAAAGTCAGTCTGAGAGTGTGTACCACTGGTCCCAGAGCAGTCCTCAACCAACTCGAAGTCAGTGTCATAGGGGGTACAACTTCTACCACTGGTCCCAGACTAGTATCATCTTTCACTGACTCAGTCTCAGAGTGTGTACCACTAGTCCCAGACTAGTCCTCAAACGACCCGAAGTCAATGTCATAGTGGGTACAAGTCCTACCACTAGTCCCAGACCAATATCATTGATTCCAGATCAATGAAGGTCATCCTAGCATAGGGAGTACGGTAGATATAGCGATGCATCCATCGGTTCTACTATGGTCCCTATCATCATTTCTCCGCTCATTGATCAGATGAGAGGTACTTCCCATGAGTCCCAGACTGCATGGGTAGGATGCCTCGACAGGAGAACTGATCAATCCTGTCCACAGGAGAGCGAATCATCCTATCCCACAAGAGAGCGAATCATCTTGTCCCATAGGAGAGTGAATCATCCTGTCCCACAAGAGAGCGAATCATCTTGTTCCACAATTTCCATGGAGAACACATCATCCAGGCCTCATAGAAGAACTAATCATCCTGCTACATAATCGTCATGGAGAACACATCATCCAGACCTCACAGGAGAACTAATCATCCTGCTACATAATCGTCATGGAGAACACATCATCCTAACCTCACAGGAGAACTAATCATCCTACTACATAGTCGCCATGGGTTGTCACAGGGAAAGTTTTGATTCTTTTACCCTGTACACGTACACCACCAAGGGATGGTGAGTCACCCTGCGGCCATATGTCGCTCCAAGGAGTACACCGCGCCCCCCCGGAGCTCCCAGAGCTCAATACATCATACAGGACCCTCATCAGAGGGTCTTTGAATGACACCAAGTCATTCTCGGAAAGTCAGGACTTTGACCTTCCCTAGGGGCTTTGTCAGAATGTCGGCGACCTGTTCATCTGTACCGATATGTTGGAGCCTTATTTCTCCTTGCTGCACCATATCTCGAATATAGTGGTACCTGATATCGATATGCTTGGAGCGATCATGAAATACGGGGTTCTCTGACAAATGAATCCCACTACGGTTGTCACATAGGATCATGGTGGTATCCAATGTAAATCCGAACTGCTCACTGAAGAGCTTTCGCAACCAGACTGCCTCACAGGAGGCCATGCTAGTAGCAATATCCTCTACTTTGGCGGTGCTCAAAGCCATCGACTTCTGCTTCCTGCTCATCCAGGATATTGAAGCAGATCCCAAGGAGAAACAACACTCGAAAGTGCTCTTACGGTCCACCACATTGCCAGCGCAATCAGCATCAGTGTATCCAAGTAGTCTCACATATCCGACAGTGTATCTTAACCCATAAGTAATTGTGCCACGAAGATATCTTAACAGATTCTTGGCACCAATCCAATGTATGTGGTGAGGTTCAACCATATGTTGACTCAACGTGTTGACTGCGAAGCATATATCTGGACGGGAGTTCACTAGGAACATTAATGCTTCGACGAGTTGACGATACTCGGTGGCATTTCGTAAAACAGGTCCAGCAGCGCTACCGCTTAACTTCTTAGGTCCTTCATTTCAAATTCAGAAGCCAACTCCCTCTTACATTTGTGAATGAGAGGGTCTGTACCTGTTAGAAGGAGGTCATCCACATACAACACCAGTATGAGAGGTTTGTCATCTTCAAACTTAAAGTAAAGGTTAGGATCAACTTCGCTCCTAGTGAATCCCAACTTCATCAAGCAGCTATCGATCCTCTCATACCATGCTCGGGGTGCTTGCTTTAGCCCATAGAGAGCCTTCTTCAACCTGCATACATGAGATTTTCGATCATAAATCTCAAATCCTTCGGGTTGCTCCACGTAGACCTCTTCTTTGATCGAACCATGCAAGAACGCGGTCTTGACATCCATCTGATGTAGGTTCCATCCTTGCGAAGCTGCAAGGGCTATGATCAAGCGAATGGTGGTATATCTGGCAACAGGTGCAAATATCTCGTCATGGTCTATACCTTCCTTCTGGGAGAAGCCACGAGCGACAAAACGAGCCTTATACTTTTTCGTACTTCCATCTGCTGCATGCTTTATCTTGTAAAGCCATTTAGAAGTGACAACTGTCTTGTCCTGGGGTTTGGGAACTACTTCCCAGACATCATTCTTCATAATATTCTTCGGTCATAGCATCCTTCCATACTTGATGCTTGACGAAATCTGAGAATGATGAGGGCTCATTTTGTATGATCGTGCTCATGATGGTCAGGTATCCCTGATACCTGTTAGGTTTCTTATTTTCATGAAAGGTTCCTCGGGGTGCAGTCTGTCCTTCAGCGTCATCGAGTAGCCCCCTAAGCCAAGAGGGCCTCTTCCTAGAAGAGGAAGGCTCAGGTGGATCAATAGGATCCATGGGTTCATCCACATCGGGCATTGTCACATCATCTTTTTCTTTCGGTTCCCTGGTGTTGAGAGCTCCTTAAAGTAGGAAGATTGCCCACCTTGCTGAGAGCCATATCTTTGTCAAAGGTGACATCATGACTAATCACAACTTCCCTTTGGCCGGCTACATAGATTCTATAGCCCTTAGTATTTACACCATAGCCCACAAAGATTCCTTTCTTTCCAGATGCACCCAATTTATTCCTTTTCTCTTTCGGCACGTGAAAATATACAGGGCTTCCGAAAATTCTAAAATGAGATACGTCAGGTTTCTTACTGGTGAACATTTCTTCATGAGTCTTGGAACCCAATGCTTGATGAGGGCATCAGTTTTGTACATATACAACGATGTTTGCAACTTCGGCCCATAGAAGCTTTGGAAGTCTTTGATCATGGAACATGGCACAGACGGCTTCCACAATCGTACGGTTCTTCCTTTTCGCCGCACCTTTCTGTTTAGGAGTATATGGTGTAGTAGTCTCCCTCTTAATGCCAACCTCTTTACAAAAGTCATGAAACTCGTTAGATTCATATTCAGTCCCATTATCAGTCCTTAAGATCTTGATCTTCTTTCCGGATTTCACGATCAAGGCTTGAAATGTGTCACAAGACATGACACCTAGCAGACTTCCTCGACCTGATATAATGAATTAACTCGAAACCCAAGAGTGAAGGCATCTTTAATATTGTTTTTCCATGCACGCACCTTGCCATCGATGAAAGTCACCTTGTAGCCTTTGTCTTCCATTGCCGAGATGGACACTAGGTTCTTCTTGAGGTTAGGTACATATAATACATCTTGTAAGTGGATTGTATTACCTTGATTCAATTTAAGAGAGACATTGCCTATACCTTTCATGGGATATTTCATATTATCTCCAAGGACAATTTCCAGGTTAGTTTCTTTCTCTATCAGATTATGGAGAACTTCTTTGTGACTAGTGAAGTGCCTTGAGGTACCACTATCAGTAAGCCAAATTCCCAGCGAGTCCGAAGGAGCAGAGGTAGATAGAGCAGCTGATAGATAATATTCATCCTGCTTATTGTCAACAGTGTTAGATTCATACCTGGAATTTCTAGCCTTTTTGAATGGTTGTCCTCTTCCTTGATTTCGAGCACTCCTTTTACCTCTACTATCAGATTTGCCATTCCTTTGTTTGCCATGAGAGGGATTTTGATCATCGTCTAGGTGTGAGTCCCTTCTATCAGGGCACTCCCTTGCATAGTGACCTGCTTTATCGCAAATGTAACATCGTCCTTTTCTTCCATCCTTAGGTCCATTTGTTCCTAGCAGTAGTAGATGCATTTGATGGAGGCTCAACAATTCTGCCTTTCACATGGTCCAACACTTCTTGTTCTTCCAATGTTAGATTGAGAGACATCTTCCATCAGTGGTAGTCAGGCTTCTCACAAAGCTTGTCTTCGGCAGGGAAGTGTGTTGAGGACCCCATGAATTCTTTTTGGATAGCATGCCAATCTTCTCTCGGTGATTGCTCTTGCTCTTGCTTGGGCTTTGTCTTCACCTCAGCTCCGGTACCATGTTAAGTTTTGGTATGTTCTATGCTTAGAGCGGTTTACTTCTTTTTCTTATTATTATCCACAGATTAGCAATTACATGTATATTAAGTAAAGTGCAGATAGAACATTAACGATCGACATAAAACAAGCTAAGACAAGAGACACAAGATGTGGCGGCTAGCCAGGGACAAACCCCAATATGGCGAAACCCTTTGATCAAATCTTCTTTTATCTTCAATAATTCAGCATAGAGAAATAGTACAAGGATCTGATTTATATCAGCAGCAGCAAACCCCAGATCAACTCTAAACTAGGGTAGCAAACCCTAGATCGAACTTGTCAAGTCTGCACCGATGAGTCATTCACTGTGCACCAATCCGAGACATTGTCGCACTAGTCCAAGATTCGCCGCGCACCAATCCAAGATTTCGCTGTGCACCAGTGCAAGATTTTGCCACACACCAATGCACGATTTCGCTGTGCACCAGTCCAAGATTTCGCCACGCACCAATGCAAAATTTCGCCGCACACCAGTGCGAGATTTCGCCGTGCACCGGTTCAAGAAGCACCACAGAGAGAGAAAGATGTGATGAGATGAGAGTGTGCAAATGAGAAAAAGGCCTCTTGTATTTATACACAAATGTTGATGATGAATAGATGCGTCTGTTGGGCTTCTAAGCCTACATGAGTTGTTGGTCGGCTTGATAATTATTCCATAATCAAAATAAATTCATATCTCCATAAATACTTATCGGAATTGGATGATCTTTAGATCAATCCTACGCCTCTCGACGAGAGGATCTAATAAAAATATTTTCAGCCATGAATAAGATGACCCACATGGAGTTTGGCCCTAGTTGCCAATTTTAACACTCATGATGTCTTGGGAATCCTGCACTGTAGCTCCCTCTGTCGCTCCATCCGCATCCATGTCTACTGACATCGCTAGTACTGCTACTCCTCTTTGGGGCTCCCGTAGCAAGGTCTAATCCAAGAGGCTGGGTACCTCAAGGATCTTGCCCCTCATCGCCTGTAGTCCGTTTGACTACAGCTCGATGTCTCCCCACTTCCGCTCAAGTGGTGTGTGTGCACTCATGGCACACAAAACATAAAGGATCTTGGCCTTCCAGATGACAAAGTTGGATGCCTCATCCAACCCGTCCTAATCCCTCAGCCCATTCATGGCCATCTCTTTGCTCTTCTTGTTGACTCCTCCGAGTATCTCTACTTCCCATCTAGAAGTTCTCGGTTCGACTCCTGCTGAGTCTCTCTACTTCCCATCTGGAAGTTCTCGGTTCGACTCCTGCTGAGTCTCTCTACTTCCCATCTGGAAGTTCTTGGTTCGACTCTTGCTGAGTCTCTCTACTTCCCATCTGGAAGTTCTCGGTTCGACTCCTGCTGAGTCTCTCCACTTCTTGTCTAAAATTTCTCGGTTCGACTCCTGCTGAGTCTCTCTACTTCCCGTCTAGAAGTTCTCATCTGGACTCCCTCTGAGTCCCGATTTCCCACCTGGAAATCCTTCAGCCAACGTCAAGTTGCTCCTCTTCGATCGTCTGTGAAACAACAACACTGATCCGGATTCCTTGGCTAGAAATCCGCCTCGACAACAACTCCCTCTACCTTGGCCTTGCCCTGTTAGGTACTGTTCTGACTACAGTTCCCCACCAACTCCACTCTGCAACTTACCCACAGTGTCCTAAACCCCAGCGACCTAAAGGTTAGAGCTCCTAGGCTTTGCGCAATCCCGACACCAGCAAATCAACTTCCTCAATCAACCGCGTTAACCCTCCTGGCCTCTGCGTGGCTTTGCGTGAGCCTGTTTTTGCCTCCCTTAGCCTTTGCGCTGCCTCTTCTTGGCTCGAACTTGATGACACAGGCACTGCATCACCCATTCCTTGTTGCTTCTTTGCTAGGAACAACTTTTGTCGCTTGGGACAACTGTTTTTTGTTGTTGTTGCTCTACTCGGCTGATGTCCTCAGTTCTCCTGTGATCTGTAAACACACTTTGATACCATGTTGGAGTTTCTAAGTCTAACAGTTAGAAACCCTCCATGTACTTTCTGATTTATTCTTTCCTGCATGTTCTGATTAATTAACAAGTTATTTACCATGTAAATACTGAAAATAAACACAAGTACATGCTCAATATATTACAAATCATCAACTGAAGGAAACAGAAACAAGCACACAAATGACACCATTATTTTTGGACTAATGTCCCTAGAAAAAACCAATGCGGGAAAACTGGTGCAGCGATCTGAAGGTTTGATTTATTAAGCAGTTTCAGAATACAATCTGGATACCAAATCCGGCTCACCCAACAGAGAAAAATCTCGGCAGTAGTACCTCTCCTTCGGAGACAGATGCTCTGGTTGAAACCCCAGATAAACAGTCCGACAGCTCCTCGACTCCAATCTGCCCCATTAAAAACCCTATCGTCAGCCTCTAGGGATTGTGTTAGCTTCTTTTGCCCTGTGCGTCAGCTTTCCTGACAGTTTCGGTAGTTCCCGACAGTTCCAGCTTCTGCCCTCTGCATAAGCTTTCTCGGCAGTTCCAGCAGTTCCAGCTGTTCCCGACAGTTCTGGCTTCTTCCATGTGCGTCAGCTTTCCTGACAATTCAAGTTGTTCCTGGCAGTTCCGGCTTCTGCCCTGTGCGTCAACTTTCCTGGCAGTTCTGACAATTCCCGACAGTTCTGGCTTCTGCCCTCTGCGTTAGCTTTCCCGGTAGTTTCGATAGTTCCCAACAGTTCTGGCTTCTGCCCTTTGCGACAGCTTTCCCTGCTGCTACGCTGATCCTCCGGGCACTATCTCTACCTCTCTGCTTCTGTATTCACTGCCCCTCAGCTGCAACTCCAGATCACTCTCTCAACTTTCTTAGCAAACCCTGCCCCAAAAAGTCGAAATCTTGATCTCTTGGTGTGTTCTTCAAGTGACCCTCAAGCCTCCTCTTATACTTTTCTCCTAAGTTGCAGGAAACGCAGGGGGAGGGGTCGTTTCCATACGGAAACGAAACGGAAACGCGTTTCCGCGTACCGTACGGTGTGGAAACGCGTTTCCGTCCGTACGGGCGCGTTTCCCGAAATGGAAACGCGCCTGTATGGACGGAAACGCGTTTCCATGCCATACGGGCCTCGTTTCCCACAAAATAACACTTGTTTCTAATTTTTTTTTTTTTTTTCTAATTAATTTTAATTTTTTTTAGGTTTAAGTAAATGTACATTAATTTTAATGCTTTATGATTGCAATGTATATAATTAAATAATTTATTAAATTTTTTAATATATCTATATTATATCTATACTATATATATATATTAAAAACATTTAAAAATTATTAATATATATATGTGCAATATATATATATATATTCGCGTTTCCCCGTTTCCAAAATTTGGGGAGGTCGCGTTTCGTTTCGCTTCCCCGTTTCCCCGTTTCATGCAACTTAGCTTTTCTCGTTGACAAATCAACAACTAAGATTAGATCTGGCTTGATCCATGACTTTTGGACCATTCTAACACAGTTTTATATTATTTCACATTAATATTTTATTTTCCCTAAGTTTAGACTTAGGGACTCCATTAAAAATGTTAATTATTTTAATATCTCCCAAACTATTTAGAATCTGCCCAAACCCTTTCTGGGTATTGGAGATCTCATGAGCCTTAGCCTCTCCACCAGTTTTCGTGGCTAGAGCACATTCGATGCTACCCCAAATTAACATTTTCTCACTTGGGATTTGTTTAGCTTGCCTTTGGCAAGCCTAAGTGCACTTGTTCTTGCCTATTGTACTCCTACCATCATATGTAATAAAATGGCTCAGCTTGTTTGGGAGTAAAATTTCATAGTTTTAAAAACCGGAACCAGTGACCAGACCAATCCACCTAATATACGGGGTTTCAAACCGGGACTGGTCAGATCTCAATTAACCGGTTTTAAAAAAAATACATTAAATAATTAATTTTTAATGAAAAAAATTGTTTTTAAGATTTAAGACCATAATTCCAAACCAATAGAGACAAAATATGCAAAGTTTGCTCTTCTATATACCATATATTCGAATATATCAAAATGGCACAGAGTACAATGCATATCATTGACAAAATACATAAGAAATGAGGCTCTAAATGGCCTATAAAGTCCAAAAACAATGCTACAAGCTATTAGGCCATTGGCCTATTACAAGACTACAAGTCTACACATGATTAATCATCAAATTTATCACCACTACTAGACACAAGATCATCAACAGGAGCTACATAGACATCATCTGGTTCAGAGTGTGAGGATGCCTCGGCTTCATCTGCAACCTTAGTAGTAACACTGCCACCAATAACAATAGAAGTGGACCTAATCGAAGTACGAGTTCGTCTAGTTGCACGACTAGTGCCTTCCATTGGTTGTTTTCCTTTGCTTAATGCAGCTACTAATCCTGGTTCTGATGGTGCTACCAAATCTGCTTCATCTCCCCTAATGCCATGTCAATATCAAAATTAGCATGAAACACAGGATCTTCAATCTCCTCCACCCATTCTGATGTTGGATCAATATCATCCAACACAATGGGATCTAGATCAAGTGTTATGTTCATCATTTGGTTCCGCCTTAGTCAAAGGTTGCATTGCACAAAGACAAGCTTCTAATCAAACTCACAAAAATTTCAAATGAGATGTGTGAGACAAAGGAGATGGGTGGGCTCTTTTTAAAGGCTTGGAGAGGGTGTTTTTGGAAGGAAACAACCCTTATTTTCCCTCCAAAACAGCCCGGAAGCTTCCTAAACCATGTCGTGTGGGTCCGCTGTGGCCTTGGCAATGAACTGGTCGGTTAGGACTGATTTTTGTGAAATATGGACGAAATTGGCCCTTCAATTGGGTTGTTTGGCCGGTTTGACCCAATCACCCAATGAACCGGCCAGTTTGATCGGTTTCTAGTTCTAGCCGACCGATTTTTAAAACTATGGAGTAAATTGTTAATCTGCTGACATTTTGTGGTGTTTTGATTTTGGTTGCATGTAAGAAATTTATGGCTATTATTACTTAATATTTCTATTAGGAATATTACAGTTGTATGAAATCCATGATCTTGGCCAACTATGGGGCAGCCAACTAGATCAGGGAAGATTTGTGCATGTATACGCAATGCCGGGTTAAGCCATAGACGACCCATGGCTCAAGGGGGATTTAATATGGGCGAATTCTTGACCCAGTTGATGAAGTTGTCAGACTAGATCTATCCTCTTCCTTACATAAGAGACTAGAGTTGCATAAGCCGCGGGGGTGCAATCATCTACATAGGATTGTGGGGACCAAGTAGATACACCCAGTGTGAAGTAGGGGTCACTCGTGTTGGAGACTCCCTTAACCGTGTAGGTTGACATCTTAGTGGAGAGAGTAGAGCATACCCTAGTAGTGCCATCCGTTGAGGTGGTGACCGGGGTCGTGTCTGAGTTTTTGGGTGATAGCAGCACACAACAGATGGGTGAGGAGCTAGAAGACGTATCCACTCTTGATGAGGCGCTAGGAGATATAGAGGTATTGGACGATGGTCGCACATGGTAGTGTCATCAGTTTCAGGCCGACCTTCTAGCATTGTAAAGGAAGGCCATGTCAGCACAAGAGGCTATTCTGCTACAAAACGAGGAGTTGGAGGGCATGCGAGTGGTTTGTGCCAAGCCAATGGCCGAGCTGGATCACGTTGGGGAATGATTGGATTCCCTAATGGTACAGTTAAAGGGTACATTGGAGAGTTGGAGCAACCCTCTTTAGGCATACATAGACGGGGCTAGCAACATTGTTGGGCACCTTTGCCCATTGGAGAGAGAGAGACGAAGCTACCTAGTCAGATCTCATGTGTTGACTTGGATAGCGAGACGAGACACCCTGAGTTGCATAGGGTGCAACATCCACCTGTTGAGGTTGTTCTATGTGCGGGAGTTCGTGCATTCAATCCCTATCTTGGGGTTGGATGGCGAGAGATTCTGAGTTTGTACTCGGTGGAGTGGGCTGTGGAGATGGTGGTGGATTCGGGTGTAGCTCAGCAGGAGCTTCCAAGCACTGGGGATACTGGAAGCCCAGACTAACATTCGGATCCGGGTGGGACTACCTATCATTTCCCAGGTATGCTAGTTGACTACGACCTAGATGGTACAGTTGACCTAGCAGTTGAGCATGCACATATGGTAGAGGAGTTTCAGCCAACCCCAGTGCCCAACCAGTTTATGGATAGACTCCTTAGGTTGTCTTGGTATGACAATTGTACACGAGATCACGGGATTATCAGCGTACTCTAGCAGGAGTTTGTCAGAGGGGGTGGCATTCGCAGGCCACTAGACGGTGCCTTGGATGGAGTTGGGGATTCTCCACATTTGTGTGGGGTACAGAGGACGCAGAGCAGAGAAGTGGTGGCATCGCTACTGACACATGGGGAGATTCACTTCTTGGGTCACTCAGGGAGAATTTTGAGTGGAGATCCATTCATCAGAGGGTATGGTGGTGCGACGGTGGAGGTGATGATATCGATCGGGTGTGGGCCGACACGTAGGGACACAACTTTAGTCCATCGCATTCAGGGATGTGTGGGAGCATCTAGTGTTGAGGAGTGGTCTACAGGTGGGCATGGAGATGCATGGTGGTGTGTCCTAGTGTGTTGGATTGCGTTGTGGAGTAGGAGTGTCTTACATCGCATTGAGTACATGCAGGGAGTGACTAGTTCCTTGACACAGACATGGCATGAGACGGTACAGGATGGTATAGTGGTAGTTGGGGATATCCTATGGTGTACAGGGACAGATTGCAGCATACAGTGGCATGCCAAGGAGTGTGGTAGTACTTGGTGCTATGCAGTGGCATATGGTGTGGCATAGCAGGCCCTTGGAGCATTGCCTCCAATGAGACTTGTGGACAGGGACATTAGGTGTATCGTTCGGTGCAGCGCACTCGGGATTGACAAGGACACGATTGAGCTCATGAGGATGCATGTTCAACGAAGACAAGCCTTGAACTGGTTTATCAGCACATTCGAGGCCAAGAGAGGGGCATCCATAGGGTTATTCTTCAGTACCCCTACAGACTCTTGATCATACCCTTGGGGACCTACCCACCCATCACTATCCAGTGTTACTTATGGTCGCAGGGCGTTCGGTTGTTGCCCCTTGATGCTCTTCGTTCAGGTGACGAGACATGGGGGGACCACCCTAGGCAATTGGATGAGACACCGGGTGTCATGGGCGGGGAGGAGACTCTCCAGTTGAAATGTTTGGTGGAGGCACGAGATGATGGATACATGCTTAGGGATGACGTGGTTTATGGCCAAGGTAGCATAGGTTCCACTCCTGGGCTCAAACATGTGGAGTCAATTGCGAGGGCACTACATGATGCACTTCTGGCGAGACAGTTTGAGGTGTCACAAGAGCTTGAGGGATGGTGGATGGTAGACTTCGTCTACAGGAGGGTACCCAAACTTCGAGCAATGTCTAGGTGTATCATCAGGAGTTGGGATAACGGATTTCACTGCATGGTATGGCAAGAGCAGAGCAGGTTGGCATGCGTGGGATAGACTCCTGAGACTTGGGGTCGACCCATGGGATACATACAAGGGTCAAAGATGAGGTCCAAATGGGTTCTAGCAGGTAGCAACGCTACGCAGTGACATCCCGTGAGGAGTGGGAGATATGAGCTCCCAGTATGGTTGGGGGATCCAAGGATCCGATTGGCAGGTGGATCCCTCCACTTTGTGATGAGAAGGGTCATGGCAGAGGGTGATCCAGTTCACCTTGGGTTTGACATGGGGGATCACTGAGAACTCCACTACATGGTGAGGAAAACTTATCCTGTTGTTGCTCAGGGTTGAGATTGGCAGTGGAGGGGTAGACATTGGCATCATGGAGATGTCCGGGCAGGATGAGCTTGGCCTTCACAAATTATTCACCTCCAGGCCGTAGGGGAGGAGGATACAGTGTGCGCACGATGGGGAGTATGCCATAGTTAGAGTAGCGTAGCGTTAGCATGGTTGCACCTCTTTGGGATTAGCGGGGGACCAAAGCATTACACCTCTTCATAACTCAATAACCTTTAGGGATGAGATGGCTACTATAGGGGGAGATCATGCAGATCTTCCATTGGGCTTTAGCGAGTCACTGATGGAGTGGGGGACTTCATTAGCATAGTAGGTTGGTCAGCAAGATCATATCAGGAGAAGCTCATGTGAGTGAGACGCTGTCTCTATAGGGATTGGGTGGTATCTTAGAGAATTTACTCTTGGAGTGCATGGGATGGACTACGTGATAAGGCAACTTCAGGAGTTGGGCTTAGTGCCACATTATCATGATCCCCTACTCATTGATGGTATGGATAGGGCTTCTGGTACTTACGTCGGGTAGGATAGTGAGTGGAGCAAGGGAAGCTTCATGTTGGGCAGGATGGCTTGGGATCCTGGTATTGAGGGATTCCTTCATGTTAGGATAGTGCAGAAGACCCTAGCACATTTTGCAGTGATAGTGGGGATCAACAGCTAGAGAGGATGCTTGTTCAGGCATTGCTTGAGGACAAGCAATTTTTGGCGGGGATGACTGTAATATCCCCAATTATGATTTTTCATTTAATAGGATTTACGGAGTTTGTTGGGGAAGTGCTAAGCCTAGAACAATTTTGTAATCTGAGTATTGGAGACATTTTGGGTACATGAGACTTAGGAGAAATGAAAATTCCAACCTTAGTGGAATTTGGGGGCCACCCCTCATGGAAAATGTGCCCCTTGGAGGAAAAGTCAATTGTGTGGGAAGGGGGTTGAAATAGTTGGCTAAGGGACCCACAAGGAAAGCTAAGTTAACAATTATAAATAGGGGGTTGAAGGCAATGTGGAGTACTTTTGATAATTTTCCATTTACACATCGTTGTTCAAGTTGTTTAGCTGAGTCACAGGTGTTGTTTAGCACCATAGGTTTCCAAGGGGAAATCTCACCCTCTTCTTCGGTGGACCACGAGTGCCACCCTAGGGAGGCAAATTCTACTCTTATTTGGTAGTTGGGCGGATACCACGAATTTCTGGCACTAAGGTGACGCAGAAAAGGGAGCTACGCAGGGCTTGAAGAGGTATTGTGCCGGAGAGAAGAGATTTGTTGTTGTTGGGTTATTTTCTCACACAAATATTTGCCGGAAGGAGGAAATTTCCAAGAGCAGAGGTTCTTTTCTTAGCAGAACGAATTGGTGTGGCTGGGCTTGCGTCTTTTTACCCGGGGCTGCGCAGGTGGTTGTGAAGCTATTTGAGGGGAGGCTCAGTGAGTGGCATTGAGGAGCTGGAATTGTTTGGGATTCCATTGGAGGGGAATTGGAGGATAGTTCCTAGTCTTTGAGGAGCAGGAAACACCCCAACAATCACAGGTGACATTTTCTAGCAGTAGAGGAGGGCGAAGCATTTTGGGGTCAATTTTGGAGTGTCAAAACTACGACAAACCATTTTTGGGATTTTTTGGGTTTGTTGAGGAGAGGCCAAGATTAATTTGGCATAATTTTTTGAGCAGTCTAGAGGGCTCAAACAGGTTTGTCTTTCCGACCAGCAGTGCAAATCTCAAGGGTAGTGCAGAGCATAGAGAAGTCACTTCCCATCATCTGTGATAGCTTGTTTTCTCACCTGGGATTTGTCTAGCTTTCCTTTGGCAAGCCCAAGTGTACTTGTTCTTGCCTATTATATTCTTACCATGATATATAATAAAATGGCTCAACCTCTTTGGGAGTAAATTGTTAATGTGCTGACATTTTGCCTGTTTTGATTTTTGGTTACATGTAAGAAATTTATGGCTGTTATTACTTAATATTTCCATTAAGAATATTACACCTGAAAATAAGTTCTCTTCAATGTTGGAGGGTAAGTGCTAGAAAGATGTATTCAAAGTGGAGAATGGAGAAGAATGAAAAAATCACAAAGTTTGGAAAATGATGGAACCCTCCTTCAATGATTGAACTAGTATTAAATATATAACTCCTCCCTAATTGATATGTTCCCTCTTTTCCCTTAAATGGAAGAGAAGAAAGATGAAGAATATTCTCTCAAACAAACACTCTAATAGTTGCATACAAACTCTATTAATAGGGCATACCAGTGAATTGGGGAGGATGAAGGAGTCAGCCAGGAAAGGTCATTGGAATCTGCCATGAATACTCAAGGTGTTGATTTCTGGTAGCACCGGATATGCTCTAAGCCTCAAAATTTGCAGGGAGGCTAGGACACATATATCCAAGAATACCTAGAAATCGTTTTGGGAAATTCCACCCGGAGACAGTTTTATTAAAATAATTAATTATTTTTAATGGAGGCCTAAGTCTAAACTTAGGAAATTAAAATAATTAAAGGTTATTAATTAAACTGTGGGTGAAACTTCTAGAAGAAGACAAGGATCAAGCCAGAATGATCTGAGCCATTGATTAGAATCTAATCTTGATCAATGAGAGGATTATAAGAAGAGGCTTGATGGGCATTTGGAAAACACATCGAATGAGAGATCAAAGATTGATTTTATTAAGAGTGCAGCACAGTAGTTGCCGGAGAAGTGATCGAGGTGATTTCTTGCAGTGAGGGGCAAGGATAGTCTCCAGAGGAAGATTTCCTTATCCGGGGATACATTGCAGAGGAGGCAGAGAGAGATCCAGAAGAGGCAGCACAGAGCCACACTGGGCAGCGTAGGGCCACACTAAGGCAGTGCAGGGCTTGAGGAGAGATCTGAAATTTGTTGGAGAATCGAGTTCCAGAGCCAGAAGCTGGGTGTGAGATCGAAAGGGTAGAAGGTCGAAGTTCTAGAGGCAAATTGATCATCCTTAAGGAGTAATGTAGTTCCCAGAAGCTGTGATGCAGAGCAATATAGTGATTGTGCAGAAAGTGCACAGAGGCAGCTAGGGGCTAGCCATTCAGTGGTTGGATCAGTATTGGATCGCCCGTGATAGTGTGAGGTATATTTCACTCATCTCTCTGTTAGTCAAATTCTCTATATTGGATAGCCAGTAAGGCATCCAAAGATTGTATTCAGAGATTACTACTTAATAATACAAACCCTCAACTGCTGCATCAGTTTTCCCGCATTGGGTTTTTCTGGGGACATTGATCCAAAAAATAACGATTTCACTTGTGTGTGTTATTTCTTTCCTGCTCAGATTCTTGTTTCCGCATATTATTTAAAGTTGTGAAGACTGTAGTTGTATTTACTGCGATATTTACAGTAGAACAGAATAAATAACTTGCATGCATTAGCAAGTAGAAGTAATATTAGTTTATTGCAGTAGTGATTTGTGGCTTCTCGAATTTTCACATGGTATCAGAGGGTAGGTCAAGCAAGAGAGAAGACCAAAAGAGCCTAGCATTGAAGAGAAGAAGGAAGATCAAAGTGTTGTGTAGGCAATAGATTGAATCCCCGGAGGGATTACGCAATCCAAGCCAGGAGGGCAAGATTCTCAAGGAAGATCTCTCTTTGAGTGAGTCGACAGAGAGGTAAGATTTCCAGATTGAGATTTGTCAGCGGAAAAGGGAGCAGCGTAACAACAGATTCAATGCAGACCAGTTTCTGGTGAGACACAATTTTCTGCAGTAGTTGCTGGGGTAGAAAAACGTCAGAACAAGGAAGGAGACACTATTTGAGGGAATTTCTTCCTCAAAGAATTCCTAGCCAGTGAATTCGATTTCTCATTCATTGAGCAGCAGTAGAGAGGAGCAAATCTACTAACTCCAACAGGAAGTGCGTAGGCCAACCCAACAGCAACGTGGAGGAGAGAGGAGGCAGTTTGACATTTTTTTTAGTAGAGATGGCAACTAATGGGTTGAGAGATCAAGATTGGTTGGATTTAGCATCCAACTATGTGATTTGGAAGGCTAGGATCTCATGCCTTCTGGATGAGCATGATCTCAAGATGTATGTCGATAGTGTGGTAGTTGTGCCTAGTGATGTAGATCCACTCAAAAAGTACAACGCTGAGATGGCGAAGGCCAAGTGGTTGATCCTCAATGGAGTGAGGGATCACGTTGTATGTCACATTGCTGGCAAAGGGACAACCAAAGAGATGTGGGATGCCTTGGCTACATTGTATCAAGGATCTTCTAAGCAGCGGAAGATGTACTTAGAGGAGAAGCTGAGATCAGCAAGGATGGAGAAAGGGGAATACATTGATCTGTTCCTATCAAAGCTTCAGGAAGTTCGAGATCAGTTGGCAGCTGTAAGATCAACACCTCAGCCTACGGAGATGGTGAGGTTGGCCCTAAATTCAGTCTCAAAAGAATGGCAAATATTTGTCCAAACTCCAGAGTATCCTGGGCAAAGGGAAATTGCCAGATTGGGAAGGAATATGGGCCGCTCTTCGGCAGGAAGAGATGAGGCGAGACTTAGTCAAGTGCAAACTTGATGGCAACAGAGACAGTGGGACGAAGCCCAAGGAGGAGGAAGAGAATGCAGCCCTTGCATCAAAGGGGCAGCGGGAACAACGGAAGAAGAAGAAAGATGTCTCAAAGATCAAATGTTTCTGGTGTGGTGAATTTGGTCACTATGCTACGTAGTGTCCTCTCAAGAAGAAGGATAAGGACGAGAACATGATTCATAGGCTGCAACTGGAAAGATCGAGGAAGAGGAGATCGCCATGATTTCCTAGATACCTCCAGGGGAGAGGTGAGGCGATCTAATACTGTAGTTCGAAAGAACTGCTAATGGGCAGGATCCTTGAGGAGTCCACCTCTTAGATCAATACCTTGCTACAGGAGCCCATATCAGAAGTAGCAGGATGGACCATGTCAGTTGGTACATAAAAGTGCCGGAGTGAAAGTTGTAGTGGCTAGGAGAGCCAAAATATGAGCAGTGCAGAGCTAGTGTTGGCAGCAGTGTAGTTGGCACAGAGCAGAGTCAGGAGAAGCGTAGTGGCTACAGTGACAGCGTAAAGACTAGTAGCAGTCAGAACTCCAGCAGTAGATGCATCACGCTAAACACCCTTCGTTCAGTATTTTGGATGTTTTTCCATTGTTGCAGCAGCAACAACAGTTGGAGAGGATTGCAGTGTAGATCCATTGTTGGTAGTGGCAAGGCCAGCAACAACACAGATGCAACATTTGCGAGGGTTGTAGTGTAGATGTAGTGTTGGCAGTGGCAGGGCCCATAGCAGCACGAATGCAACATTTGCATAGTAGTTGGTGGGCAGTGATGTCAGACATTAGCGACGCAGAGGGAGATGTCACAGAGAAGGGTAATGCTTCAACAGGTTGCATTATTAGAGCACACTCCTCGCTAAGAGGGAGTGTTGACTCTTGGTAGCATTAGAAGTGCTCTAAGCCTCAAAATATGCAGGGAGGCTAGGACACATTAATTCTAGAATACCTAGAAATCATTTTGGGAAATTCCACCCGGAGACAGTGGCTAGGAGCACCAGAATATGAGAAGTGCAGAGCTAGTGTTGGTAGCAGTGTAGTTGGCACAGAGCAAAGTCAGAAGCAACACAGTGGCTTCAGTGACAGCGTAGAGACTAGTAGCAATCAAAACTCCAGTAACAAATGAATCACGCTGAACACCCTTAGTTCAATATTTTGGATTCTTTTCCATTGTTGCAGCAGCAACAACAGTTGGAGAGGATTGCAATGTAGATCCATTGTTGGTAGTGGTAGGGCCAGCAGCAGCACAAATGCAACATTTGCGAGGGTTGCAGTGTTGGTAGTGGCAGGGCCAGTAGCAGCACGAATGCAACATTTGCATAGTAGTTGGTGGGCAGTGATGTCAGACATTAGCGACGCAGAGAGAGATGTTACAAAGAAGGGTAATGCTTCTGTAGGTTGCATTACTAGAGCACATTCCTCACTAAGAGGGAGTGTTGACTTTCGGTAGCATTAGATGTGCTCTAAGCCTCAAATTATGCAGGGAGGCTAGGACACATGTATTCTAGAATACCTAGAAATTGTTTTGGGAAATTCCACCCGGAGACAATTTTATTAAAATAATTAATTATTCTTAATGGAGGCCTAAGTCTAAACTTAGGAAATTAAAATAATTAAAGGGTATTAATTAAACTGGGGGTGGAACTTCTAGAAGAAGATGAGGATCAAGCCAAAAAGATTTGAGCCATTGATTAGAATCTAATCTGGGTCGTTGATTGATCGACAGGGGGATTATATGGAGAGGTTTGATGGGCATTTGGAAAACACATCGAGTGAGAGATCAAGAGATCAATCTGTCAAGATAGCAGTGTAGTAGTTGCAGGAGAAGTCATCGAGGAGATTTCTTGCAGTGAGGGGCAGGAATAGTTTTCCAGTTGGAGAGTTTCTTGCTCCGGGGATACATTGCAAAGAAAGCAGAGAGAGTTCCAGAAGAGGTAGCGTAGAGTTTCAGAGGGAGTCTGAGATTCAGCGGGGAAGTCAAGTTTCAGAGCCAGAAGCCGGGGTGTGAGACCGAAGGGCTAGACAAACGAAGTTCTAGACAACAGAAGATCCGTGGAAGAGGTGACACAAACCCCAGAGAAGCTAACACAGATCTGTGTAGGCTGACGCAGCCAGCGTGGGGCTAGCCATCTAGGGTCTGGATCAGTGTCGGTTCGCTAGTGATAGTGTGAGGTACTTCTCACTAATTTCTCTACCAGTGAGATTCTCTATATCAGATAGCTAGTAAGGCATCGAAAGATTATGTTCAGAAACTACTGCATAATACTACAAACCCTTAGCTGCTACACTGGTTTTCCCACATTGGATTTTTCCAAGGACATTGGTCCAAAAATAATGGTGTCACTTGTATGTGTTATTTCTTTCTTGCTCATATTCTTGTTTCTGCATATTATTTAAAGTTGTGAAGGCTACAGTTGTATTTACTTCGATATTTACAGTGAATAAATTGCATGGATTAACAAGTAGGAGAAGTAATATCAGTTTGCTACAGTAGTGATTTGGGGCTTCTCGAATTTTCACATTCCTCTTCTTTTCTTCTTTTTTTTTGTACAACAAAGGTAATAGGTTCTCCCTCATCATGTTTTGGAATTCTCCCTGTGGAAATTATTATGGCTTCTTCTTGACTACACTTTCCTAGGAGCTCATCAAATGTGGGAAACTTGTCATTATTACTGATGGTAGTAATAAAAGTTTCCCAAGAAGAAGGAAGACCTCAAAACGAAATCAGTACTAGTTCTTTATCGGAAACAACTTCATCAGAAGTTAACAACTAATCTTTGATTTTTCATATCCTCATAAAGTATGCTTGAATGGTTTCTCCTCTGTTCATCTTAACATCCTTGAGTTGATTCTTCAGAGCAAGAATTTCACTCAAGTTGTTCGCTTGATACATTCCAATTAGCTTGTCATACATTTCTTTGGCTTTCTTCAAATTGAAGACATAAGTGATGAGGTGGTCTCCAAGAGAGTCAAGAATAATATTTTTTAGCCTTGACTTCTCTTTTCTTGTATCTGCCCTTGATAGAAACATTGGAGTTTTTAGCTGGTTCTGCTACCTCTCCTTCAACATGCTCTAGAACATGTTCCTCAAGAGTAATATTCAATCTGGTCTTCCAAGGGAAGAAGTTTGAAGCATCAACCAACTTCTCTTCATTCTTAAAGTAAGAGGAAGACATCTTGATCTGCTCAAAATTTCAACAACAAATAAAAAGGGACAACAAGAAATATTTCAGCTGTAAATGAGATATTTCAATAGCAAAAGGGAAGAGAAATTTCAATAGAAAATGAGCAGCAAGTAGAAAGAACAACAATAGATATTTCAGTAAAAAGAAAGTTGTAAATGGAGCAAACAACAAACTATATTTTAGCAGAAAGAGAGCTTTAAATGGAGTGGACAACAACATATATTTCAGCAAAAAGAGAGTTGCAAATGGAGCAAACAACAAGAGATATTCTAGCAGAAAGAGAGTTGCAAATGCAGCAGACAACAAACTATTATTCAGCAGAAAGAGAGCTAAAAATGGAGCAGACAACAAGAGATATTCCAGCGAAAAGAGAGTTGCAAAAGGGGCGGACAAGAAGTTATATTTTAGCAGAAAGAGAGTTGCAAATAGAGCGAACAACAAACTATATTTCAGCAGAAAGATAGCTGCAAATGGAGTGAACAAGAGATATTCCAACAGAAAGAGAGTTGTAAACGGAGTTGACACAAGAGATATTCCAGCATAAAGAGAGTTGGAAATGGAGTTTGTTTTCACCAAAGCTTTGATACCATGTTGAAATTTTAATGTTGTATGTTGTTACAATCACTTAAATCCATAACTTCTTTATGCCGCAAAATAAGTTAAGTAATTGTAGATAGAACATAAACTATATAAACCATATGCACAATGGAAGACTATCAAGAACTCAATGAGACACAAAGAAGTTAGGTCATTGATCAGGGAAAAACCCACAAGAGGAAATCCCAACCAGATTCTTCTTCTATCATAAATCAATTGTTCAACAGAGATACAAAGTACAATGAGAGAATGAAGAAGTTCACCCAAATTTGAAGAAGATCTTTGATAGCAGTAGTTGATACAAACACTAAATCACTTTGGATCTCCAATATTTGTTCTTGCTCTTCAAGGCTCTCTTTTTCTCCCTCTCAATCTTCCTCTAGACTCTCCAACTTTCTCTTTCTATTGTTTGAATTCTCCTTTCACAAGCACCAGTAAGTGTGTCAAGTGAGGATGACAAGGACAAATATATAGGCAAAGCAAGGAGGTCAAATTCATGAGGGAGTAACTCCTATTCCTTGAGCAGGAGTTACATATGCCAAAATAAGAGTGTAACTTATGCCATAAATGAGAGGAGTGTAACTTATGCATTTAGGAGAGAAGTGTAACTTATATGTTAAAGAAGTGTAAGAGGTGGAATCATTAAAGTGTGTAAGAGAGTGTAAGATGTGTGTAAGAGCATTAAAGAAAGATAGGAATGAATCCATTAAGAGAGAGAGAGAGAGAGACTAACATATGCATTAATTGAGGGGAGTTACATATGACATGATTGAGTCTTGTGATTGAGATTGAATAAGGACAAGTTAAGTGAATTTCCATCATGTATATATGATTACGAATTGATGGAAGGTGATTTACAATTTTTGGAAGTCATGGTTGCAAAGATAGACATAACTTTCTATTTTCAAAAAGTCACTTTAGAAAGGTCAAAAATGAAATTCTATTCAAGCAAATTCATCCCATAGCTGTCAATTTTCAACAAAGGAGAGCTTCATTTGTAATGGATCATCATCATCACTTGGATTCTTCTCTTGTAAAAGCACTCACTTTTTCTTTGGAAGCTATTGGAGTATCTTGGATGCATAAAGTTGATTTTGGATCTTATCTTGGAGCTACTTCTTGAATATGGATGGATATATTGCATGATTATCTTGTAAGTTCTTTTGTTGATGAAATATTTCTTTGGAAAATGTCTAATGTATGTAATTGCTACAACTAATGTAAATGTTGCTGTGCCCTAATTTGTTGAAGAGTTTTTTTTGGAAGTTATTTGGTTGGCTCTTGCATATTTTACTCATGATATAACATGTATTGAATGTTCCTAGTGATGAAATGTTATTTTTATTCATGAAACTCCATATTCTAATAATAGGTAATTGTTGAAGGTTGGTAGCTAGGGCATCAACTTTTGACCTCCTTGAGGACAAATTTGGCCAATCTACTACATCTAGGACTCCATAGCCCGAAGGACTAGGCACTGGTCCAAGAGGTTTGGTGATCAACTTCTCTTTCCTCCTTTTCTCCTAATTGTTAGTCCCCTAAAGGTAGGGCAAAAATCTAGGGCTTGTAGTGAAATTTTAGGGAGGTGATTTTTCGGGAATTCGAGGATCCAATCATCATGCTCAGGGTCTAGGCTACCTATGCTCCAAGCTTGGTGGGAATCTGCCCGAGTTTCATCTATAAAATTTCTTGACCTAGGTGCTACTCTAAGAGGGAAAACCAAGGAAATCTAGGGCTTGCAGCGAAATTTTAGGGACCTGATTTTTTGGGAATCCAAGGGTCCAAACATCAAGCTCAGGGTCTAGGCTATCTATGCTCCAAATTTGGTGGACATCTGCTTGAATTTCATCCATAAAATCTCTTACCCTAGGTGCTACTCTAAGAGGGAAAACCTAGGTCTTTCTCTCACACCTTGGGGACTTCTTTGAGAGTTGTATGGGCTTAGTATTCATTGGAATAAATCATAAGAATCCCTTTCTTCTCCCTTGCCTTGACCTAGTGAATAGGTTGGGAGAATTTCTTCCCACGATTATTCATAAAACCCTAGATCTAGCACAAGTCTTTTTTAGGTCCCTTAAAGAGAGCGAAGAGCCTTTGGGAAGTGTTAAATCATCACATAGAGCTTCTTTGAGAGGTCCTACCTTATCTCTTAGAGTCTTGACCCTAGGAATACCTGGTACTATTGTCATACCTAAAACCCTAGGTCTTCATCTCCTCCTAGGCGTTTCATGGAGAGCATTTAGCTTCCTTGAAGCATTGAACCATTGATGTGTGTCTCCTTGAATGGGCCTTGTAGAATCATGCTATACCCAAATCATTGATCTATTCATTCTTAGTGATTCCATTCCTACTGGTACTCCTATCGGTGAAAGTCTGCAAAGAGCAAGGGACTTTGACTAAGATGATAGTGGGTCATTGTCCAGTGGTTGTCACTTAGTCTAGTAGTTGTCCTTAGGTTTTCCCTTCCTTAGGGCCCTGCTAGATTGTGTGGTAACCCACTCCACCTTGGGGGACGCATCCATGTGGAACACTGCTTATGACCTGTACCTATTAATCACTGAAATAGGGTGGGCATACAATAACACTTTAGTTTCTCTGCTTTCACAGTCAGGGCTCTGTAGAATTGACATTGTTAGCTAATGACTTTCTAAACAAGTTAAACAGGGCTTCCTTGCTTGTTAAATTTGGCATAGCCTAACAATTTTACATGGTTGTTTCCCAACTTAAACCTAAAATATTGGGAATCGAGATCCTTCGTCAATCTCAGTTCACCTGAAAGGATTTAGATTTCGTTCACACCTACTTCCATTTTTAATTAAGGTTCCCTGCTGCACCACGAGATTGGCAGCTCCCAGCATCACTTGGTGGCTTAGTTATAATTTATTATCAACATAAAATGGTTTCCTAAACATTAGTCTATCCGTTTGGAAACTTCCCTGGAAGTAGTTGACAATTAGATTATAATTTGGTGGCTTTGTGATCAATTTTCTGTGGATATAGATAGGATCACAGCCAAAGTCACACAGCGAGTGGTATTTCAAACCTTGTTTCACTATAACTGGTGCAGGAGCTAGTAATGTGATATGAAAAAAAACTGAAGCTTCCAATTTTAACAAAGGAAATGCCTATTTCTCAAAACAGTTGTGCAATGTGAAAATTTCCGTGTACATTCAAATACAGGGCCTAAACAAGTACCAGTTCAGTGCAATTCTGGTTTAAAATTTAGGAGACCCTTATTTTTAAAGATCTCCAGGCTTACTCCATAGTGTCTTCTGCCCTTTGTGCAGGTGTGCCAGTTCAGTGCAATTCTGGTTTAAAATTTAGGAGACCCTTACTTTTAAAGATCTCCAGGCTTAACCCATATTGTCTTCTGCCCTTTGTGCAGGCATAGGAACATATTTTGGAGCTCAATGTGCAGAGCGGGGAATGTTGGTGCGCGTTGCTGGTGATACCATCATGATGTCCCCTCCATACATCATGAAACCTGAAAACTTTCAACAAGTAAGTAGACACCTCCGCATCTGCTTCTGATTGCATACTGGTGTCAGCTTTCGTAAGTATTGTTTTATAATATTGAAATGTGTACTATTTTTCAGCTGATCCACATCTTTGGGGAAGCCCTAAAGAGTACGGAGGAGCGGATTCAATATCTTAAATCTCAACGTAACAAATAAATATTTCTCAGGTCGTAATGCCAATGAAGAAAATTGAAAT
This sequence comes from Pinus taeda, assembly GCA_000404065.3. NCBI lineage: Eukaryota > Viridiplantae > Streptophyta > Pinopsida > Pinales > Pinaceae > Pinus > Pinus taeda. The sequence continues at coordinate 44,130 of APFE031496892.1, forward strand.
GGTTACGACGTTATCTTCAACCATGTAAATAGTTTGAGATTTTCAAGAACTTGATGTTGAAGCTGATATACCTATAATGTGCATTTGATCTATATATTAAATTATGATAAGTTTAATGTTTATTTCCATTGCTATTCATAACTTTCCATCCTCATTAATGGTTCCTCATTAATGGAGATGTTTAGTATGTGTTCTAATTCCTGGTTTGAAATTTTGAATTCCAATACGATGTATTATCAAGGTTTAGAGTGAATAAGATTTGAGAGGGCATTTTAGAATATAGATGTTTTTGTAAAGTGATGAAATATGGGATATTTTATGAGAATGGTAATATGGTTAGTTTTATCATTATATCAAAAGTTCTTAAATAATTATTGAAGGATAAAATCTAGTTTTTTCTTTTAAATAATTTTTAGATTATATAAATTAGAATATATTTTAAAAGATTTTAAAATTTAATTCAAATACAATTGTTTTTCTTAATGATTTATTAATCATAATAATAATAATAATAATAAAAATGATTTATTATTATTTTTTTAATGATTTATTTGTAGGGATGTTACTATTATGGTTTTTAATTTTACCGTATATAAAAAGTTCTTAACAAATTACCAGAGTGAAATTAATCATTTTACATGATTAAAATGAACTTTAAATAAATATAGCTTATAAGTATTTAAAGCAATCAATCTAAACGTATAATTATATATGTTTTTTTAATGAATTCTTTATAAGGATGTTCTGGTTGTTAGTTGTATTACACATAGATAGATCTTAACAAAAACTAGTTGTAGAGTGAAAGTTGGTCATTTTAATGCATTTTTAGAGTATATAAATTAGAAATATCTAAAATTATTAATCTAAATATAATTATATATGTCGTATTGTTTTGCATTCAATACTTATACATTAGTATGTGGCATTAACACAAATAATGATTCATATGTTTTGATTTGTTCAATGTTAAGTTTCACAAGTAATTCAAACATGCCAATAATTTCCTTAATAACATCATTCAAAATCATTCTCTATAAGTTAATTTTGGAAATTCAATTGAACTTTCCTATTAACAATAGGTACATCCACTTGTTTTGTTTAAATAGTAGCCATGATCTCATCAAATCTATGGTGTGTCTTTCACTTAAAATATCAATGTATTGTTGCAACAACTCTTTTTTGAAAGGAAGACATAAATGTAACAGAGGATGGGGATATGAACTCTAGGAGGAATGTAAAGATTCTCCTTGATTTTCGAGGGAATGGAAAAATATATATTTTAAAATTTTAATATTTCTTAAAGTATATTCAAATTTCCCTAGAAACGTTACTAATAAGCCTTAACAATTAAATATGATATATACCAATGACATTTCATTATTTTATTAATATCAAAAAGTAAAACTAATACTAAAAGACATTAAAAAGCTTTGAAATTTCTTAAAAGTAATCCAAAATCTACTCTGTTTTTCCAAAAAAAAAGGTCATTTGTTATAAGTTTTAATAATTAAGCATGATACATACCAATGTTCTCTCATCTCTAATAAATATGGAAAAGTAAAAGCAGAGTCTCAAATGATAAATATTGTACATAATCCAAAATGGCAAAATCCTCAAAACAATGCATTATTCAAAGTATTAAAATTTCCATTAACATACTTTTGTGCAATAATCTTTGAATGTCTTAAAAAATATATTCTCTAGTCATTTTCACAATGCAATCTTTCAATAACGTTCCTCATTGTGTTTCCACAAAGGCCTTAAGCTTCTTAAATTTTTTAAATAATCCTCTTTGTTTCAAAGAAAACATGGAACCTTTTTTAGAAAAGTCATCAATGAATGTAACAAAATACATGGCAGCTCCCCATAAAAAGTTACATGGATATGCAAACATCTAAGTGTACTATCTCCATGTAGTCCAACACTGTATAAGTCCTATACTTTGAGAAAGAGTGTGTTTTTAACTTTCAATTAAATAATACCAATATATGTGATTGGCATTCATATTATTCTTTTGATTTTATTCACAAACTGATTAGGAAAATCCTTGTTGACATTCCCTTTTCATTACCAACATTTTCCCTTCTGCTTGGTATCTTGACTCTATTTTGGTTCCCTTTGATGTTACAAAGAACTTTCTACATTTTTCTTATATTGTCTCATATCACTGATAGAAAACAAGTTCACTCTAGGCCTCATTGTAACATCAAAATATTCCACTGAAGTTCTTGAAATGAGAGGGACTCACCTTCTACAACACTTAGCTTAAATTAGGCTCCTAAGGCAACTAGGATCCCTTTACATGAAGTCAAAAACCCAATTGGAAAAGTCATTGCTACATCTTTCCTAAATGGTTAATTCAAAGGATACCCATTGCTCCTTGAGAGACTTGAATTGTTTTATGTGTGCTCTCATGGTAACTTTAGGAAGATCCATAACTAGAAGAATTCCATTCTTAGATGTAATCATGAGTTGACGATGATTGATTCATAGGTTCCCATTGTAAAATTGCTTCATATCCACTAATATGCTTTGCAATTTTATCTTCCACCTATTCCAACTTCCCTTTCTATCGACAAAGTTGTCATTGGTAATTTCCAAAGTTTCAAACCATAACCATGTTCAACAAACATTTAATTTTTAGATTGTGTTACCATTCTAGCTATATTTGCAAGAATGTCTCCTATTGTTTGGAAAATCTCCTAACAATGAAGAAAAATGCAAGTGACTCTAATTGTAAGTTCCAATATCATACAAATTTGACAAATCCAAGGTAAGCAGGGACTAAAAGAAAAAGCAAGCAAAGATGTTTGAAATAAACCATCATAAAATAAAGTGTTTCAAGATTTTTCTTGACATTACATGTTAAGTTTCCAAACTTTAATAATACATGTACATGAAAAACACACAATGATTCTTCTTTCACAATTCACTCTATAACATTAAATATTACTGGTTGAAACATGTCAAATTCATTATGACAATTCAACTTTTAGTTCAACAGAACACTATGGGAACTAATCTTTGTTTTAGTTCATCCACTATTCTTATTGCTTTTAAAGAAATAGGTTATATATTGAGTGAAAAATTTGTATTTTGACCTATCCAATGGGAGGGTATAGAGAGGGAAAGGTAACATAATGACTCCCTTTGTATGGGGAAAGTAAAGGGAAAATGGGATTTCCAAGTAGTGGTTCTTAATTTGCCTGAGTTTTTTCATTCTTGGGATTACAAATGTGAATTTTGATGTGCAAATACAAGGCAAGGTACAACAACAATACAAACCAAAATAAATTTTGGTCGTAGTGCTTAATCTTGCATGTTAATGTCCTCAAAAGAGGTTTAGTATTCTTTATCTTGGAGACATGTATCAATCCTCTTGTTGATTTTGAAAGGGTATTCTTGGTTCTTGTGGCTCACGTTCTTCTAATCTTGGGTTGCTTCCAATTTCATCTTCTTGGAGGTCTTACAGGGCACTCAATATTATATTTTCCTCATCCTCTTCCTTTGCTCTTGTAACCCAATGACCGAGTGAAAACCACAAGTATGAGATATGATTGTATCTTGCTGACTTCTTCCTTTCATTTGATGGTGTTACTTCCCTTGACTATTGGGATGTCGATGGCTATGTGGTCCACCTTGGATGTCCCTCTTCTCGCCTTACCACTAGTGGACTTTTAGGTGGGGTAGCTAGGCCATCTTGTGGTCTCTTGTTTTGTTTCACTCCTCTAGAGTGTTTGGTTGTTAGTTTACCTAGAGTGATTCGCGTTATTATTTTTCTCCACCCTATCGTGTTAAGGGTGATTTTGGATCTTATGGATTTACTTTTGGAGGTTCTTTACCAATGAGGCAATGATCTATTGTTGCTTCCACAAATCATGTCATTATTTAGGGGCTTGTCTTCTTTACTTCTTTGGGATGATGAATTTCCATATAACCAATTTCAAATGAAGATATGCACTTGGAAGCCACTTGCTTGTAGGCGAGGGGTTGAATCCATGGATACTTTTTGGCCACTGACATGATTTCTACTAGGAACACTTTATTGAAATCCATTTAAATGTAGATGCAAGCATTTGTAGTGATATATATATTTTTTTTCATTTTTTTGCTTCAAAAATGAAATTACCTAATGCATTTTCAATGTCTCATAGGGATTCAAAACCCCAAAACTAGAGGGGAATATTTGGGAATCTTATCTATACTGAAGCTATTGCTAGAGTCTATGAAACTTAATCAAATGTTGTGAGCCATAGTTTCATATAGAGGCCTATGTTTTCCTAGAACCAATGACCAACATTCAAAATGAGATCTTCGTTTTTTGTTAAATCGAACTCCATTGCGAGGAAACCTTTTGCATATGGGTAGAAGAAGTATTCTTCCTAGATGCCCATCAATGAGGGTTTGGAGATTTATTGGTGGAGATTAATGAGAATAAGTGAAAGTCCATTGAATCAGTAGATTAATCGATGGAGGATTAAGATTCCTTAAAACAAGATTAGAATTTTAAATTTAGAATAGTAACAATATATGACCTAAGATTTTAAGATATAAGTTTATTAAAATATATTTCGGGTTATTATTGAGGCAAATTAGTTACCTATCATTTAATTGTCAACCTGAGGGTTTCGTAAAACTTGCAAAGTGTGTGTGCATTGTATATGCTAGAAATTAACTTCCAATTTAGATCACCCTAACTATTAAACCAAATAATGACAAACCAAATTCACCTATTCTAATTCAACAATCAATTCAAAAGAAATTATAGTACAATTATAGTACAACGCGCGGAATTGAAATCTAAAACTTTAAATCTTGCAGGAATTGAAAAGCACACCACTCTTTCAGAAATGAAAGAAAAAAAAGTCATTCTTAACCTCTCACACAAGAAAAGATACGAAAGCAAATAATTTTTTTTTCTCTTTAACTTCTAGGTAGAAAGCAAATAAAAACAATCACTCTTAACCTCTAGGTAGAAAGAAAATAAAAACAATCACTCTTAACCTCTCACACAGGAAAAGATATGAAAGAAATAAATCTTAATCTATGAAAACAATAAATCTTAATCTATGAAGAACAATAAATCTAAAAAAAATAAATCTCACACATTGTAAGTAGCCAATCCAAAAGCATGAGAGATGGAAAGTTGAGAGGCTCCAAATGCAAGCATAACCAAATCAAAGTGAACATCACTCATGAGCATGGTGCCAAATCCAAATTCTATACTCAAAACATGAGCATTTCCCCAACTTTACACATGCCTTTGAAAGGAGGAGCATCTCCTATTTATACAAAAACATAAGAAGCTCCCTCATTAATGGAGGTCCATTATTCTCTCCCTAGATCCCTAGAAAATATCATAGAGTTACAGCGCAAATAGGTAATGATGAGACACATATCCTCTTTGACATTTATCCAAATCTTCTTCCATATCTTGAAGGGAATTCGAATTTGAGCATTAGAGGCCACATAAGGGTGCCCTGGAAGCTTCCAAATGACCTACACATGTCATGAAACTCAAACCACTTTTAAGTATTAGCAAGTATATGTCATTTTTCTAAGTTTTAACCATTTAATTCACTTATAATACTAGAAATCATTAACTTTTGGAAAAGAAAAATGGAACCCATATAATTATGAAAATGGAGGCTAATGAATGGTTGTATGGTCATGGAGTTGCAACATGTGAGTGAAATGGTGGCGATAAAGGTGAAAGTTGATGATATTTTGAATACTTTTTGGAGACTCTATAGTTATCGATTTCTAAAAATCATTATATTCTTGATATCCTTAACATAATGAACAATGAACTATAAATTGTTGCTAATGTAAACAAGTTATCATTGAGTCAATGAGCATTTATGCCTACATACATACATACATACATATGTATGTATGTATGTATGTATAGACACACACACACACACAGGGGAGTGAGGAGTGGAATTTTGAGGTAAAAATCAAACTCAAAACAAAAAATGTACTAACAAAATCAACTTTAAAAGAACTAATAAAATTCATGATGATAATTTCATCCCCAGGGGTAAATATTTTTGTAGGGAAAAGAATAAAATTACTTTTAATTGTATTTCTAGCTTATTTTCTTATAGGTTTACCCAAATGTCAAGTGTATACACCCATCGGATGTGGAAATCAATATGATGAAGTGATCTTAAGCATGTGCATATGCACTCACACACATACACATACATAATAATTACATGTTTTACACTTGTATTAATGGACCTCCTTTTAAGTATGTCTAGGAACCCACCAATTCCTTGAATTCATATATATATATGAATTCAAGGAATTGGTGGGTGCCCAGAAATACAAAATAAATGCACAAAATTTAGTACATATACCCACTTATCAGTTAATAACACTGTAATGTTAGAAAGGGTGTTACACTCCCACTCACCATTTGATTGCTTATGTGCTAGCCTTCTTTAATTCTTTTTAGACAATGCATTACTATACGACTAATTTTAATGCAAGTTGAATACTTGAAATCCCCTACTTATGGTCAAGGGGTTGAATCCATGGATAATTTTTGGCCACTAACTTGGTTTCTACTAGGAACACTTTATTGAATTATATTTCAACATAGATGCAAGCATATGTGGTGATATGTCTTTTTTTTCATGTCTTTTCTTTGAAAATGAAACTTGTAAAGATTCAAAACCCCAAAACTAGAGGAGAAAGCTTTGGAATTTTACCCATTTTGGAGCCATAGCGAGGGTTTATGAAATATAAGCGAAATTTTGGAGCCATGGTTTCATATAGATGCTCATGATTCCCTAGAACCAATAAAAAAAGTTTAGAATAGGATCCTTATATTCTGTTACATCAAACTCCACTATGAAGAAACCTTTTGCATATGGGTAGAAGAATGCCTCTTCCCAGATGTCCATCATTGAGGATTTGGAGATCCATTGTTGGAGATCTCCGAGATTAGGCTAAAGTCCATTGAATTGATAGATTAATCCATGCTCCTTTAAATATTCTGCTTGATTTATGGTATCATATTCTACATGGATGGAAATAATAGGGCTTGGTGTTAATCCAACTCATTGATGAACCAATGGCTTATGTTTTGGAAATTTTTATCAAAGCACGGGTCTACATCATCATTGGTTGGGTGAAGCGAGATGATAGTTGGTTACATCAATTACATCAATTGGTGTCGATTTCCTTGGTTAGTTGATCAATACTCAAGTACAGGATTGATAGAATAAAATTAATTAGCATTCAACTTTCCCAATTAGGCGACCAAATAAAGTAATTAGGGAACCGCTATCACAAATACCACCAACATTAGAGTATGACATCCAATTTATTAGAGTCAAGGTGATTGCATGGATTCAACAAAGGCTTGCATTTTCTATTCAGTGGGGATCTCTATGACAATTCAAGGAGTAATGTGAAAGTAGAGGTTGAAGGTCAACTTAGATGTGGAAAATAGAGCACCTAATAATGTATCTTCATAGATCAAGAACTACGAGATCACCCATTTCATTTGACAAGTTATGGGATCATTGTACCATTCAAACCTTTCCATGAATTTGTTAAAGTTCCAAAGGAAGGAGAAATCAATAGTATTTCCATGGTATTTCCTTCCTATGAGATGCAAAGATGCTTTCCCAACATAGGAGGGGGAGAAATAATATCATTATGATCCAATTGGAAAATAAAGCTAAGGATGTGGTATTTGATGGAGCTCCTAGAGATAAAATCTCTTTGGATAGTAACTTGGTAAGGGGGTAGTTGAGGCAAAGGAAGAGAAAAAGGACAAAGTTGTAATTGATGTACAACAATTAGAAGGGTTAAATCTGGAAAAATAGGGATGGTTGCTTTGATTAGAGGTTAGTAATGGTATAATGGCTTGCATGGCAAGATGTGAATATGATCATATTATGGGGTACATTATTTCCATTGGTGAGGATAAAACAAATTGGAAGAATTGAGGTGCATCTATGGTGTTCGCCCTCACTATAATGCCCAGGAAACACTATACTGGGTTATATCCATCCAAATTTTATTTGTTATGCTAGATAATTGATTTATTAGTCTTGAGAAGAGATTTGACATGAAATTTTGCAAGCCAATTTTGTAAAATATCCTCTTCAATACAACCATTTTGAGAGGATAAGCCTCAAACTTAAATCAAACTAGCAAATCTCTCTTCTTAAAACTTATCATGAGAACCAAAATTAATATGGGTTTCTTTTCTTACCTTTCTTGGGAGGATAAGCTTTAGAATTAGGCCAAGCTAATAAAATTGTTTTTCTAAACATTATATATGAACCAAAATTACCAAAGAAGGCTTGTAGACTTTAGGATATATAGCATGAGTATGCTTATTTAGGAAAGATGAGGCTCATCAACAAGTCAAAATTAATTAAGGTTCCTCTTCTAAATGGAACATTGTTTGTGAGTACAACAACATGATATTCTTATTTAGAAAGAGTGTCTTAAGAATGGATTATAAGTAATATAAAATTAGAAAAATAATGTTTCTTTAATTATACTTTCCTTGACAACCATACTATATTTTGGAGATAAAATTTAGCCTTTAAAAAATGTCAAAACTATCTTTGGTGTAATGCTAGTTTTGAGGCTCCATGAGTTTTCTCGAAGGTTACTATATTTGATATGAGAATTTATATATGGAGGAAAAGAATACTAAATATGAATAATTTTTTTATTATTTGGACATTGTCATCAAGCATAAAAGGATGATAGAACAAGGGGACAATTCAAACTATCAATGTTCACTGTTGTTCTTTAATGATACTTCTCTTCTATTCTTTTCTTCCTTTCTATCCAAATTTTGAGTCTCATATCTTATCTTATATTTTTTTAAGCTTGGCATAATATCATGCCCCCTTTCATTTATTGGGAAAATCCTAATACAAAACTATGTTAGAAATATGTACTTTGACATATTTGAGAAACAAAAGAAATTTCGTCTTGCTTATGAAGATTTGCCAGGGTTGAGAATTCAATTTATATTGAATCCTCTCTCTGCTTAATGATTAATCTTAGGATCTCTAATTAGCAATATTTTCTCTAATATAACATCACTAGTTTTCATTTAACCCCTTTTATCCATCATCCACAAGGACTTGGTATTGATCATACATGTAATTCAAAGAATCCTTTTACAAGCTTTAAGCACTAAATAAGAAGACTAATTCACATACTTTGAGAATATGTGCATCGATCCACAATATTTAATTATTTATGTATTCTTTTCTCATTTATTATAGGCCTTAATGTGTAATTATTTAGAGTTTTAAACCACATTTCCCTAGGGACACCCCCTTGGATTATCGAGTACTAATATAGTAGTAAGAGGTTCATTGTTAGTGATGAGAACAAGATATTTAAACCATTCTCAAATTCCATTGTATTAATTCCTCTTAATGATAATATGTCCTAAAATATCATTAATATAAAGTTATAAAGTTTATAATATAATAAAATGTAATGTTAAAACAAGTTAATAACATATCACAATATGATTATAAATATATATATGAGGTAATAAAACATGAATCTTTCTTTACATGAATGAAAAAATATGTTTACCATATACATGCACTACAATTTGAAAGGAAGTTCTAAAAGCTCCAATTATTCTTACATATATATTCTTACAATTTGATAGCCAATGCTAAATTACAAGGTATAATCGTTCACAATGAAATACGAAATCCATGTTATGGTCGTGGAGGCATATATAAACACCATGTTGGAGTAGGAATCCACAATGGACCTTCACTAGGGCCGTCAATGAGACGAGAGGCTAAGTAGATGCATCATTCAATGATGACCCTAAATCTCATTCACATCCCACAATCATATAGGTAGGTGGAAATTTGAGCCATGATTGTGATTCTTCAAAGGAAGTAGCCATAATGCTATTAGATGCTTCACAATTGTCACAAATTTTCTCCTCTTGTTCTTTATGTATGTCACTACATTTCTAATAATGATCTCCAAAAATATTTTCAAGGCACCTCTCGTTTCTTCATAAATGAGGGCACTTTATGTGCTTAACGCCTTCTCTCCTAGTGAGATGTTTGATGGTGGGATTTATGATGTTTTGAATGTTATCTCAAAGCACATTCATTTTTGGTATTCAAAATTTGTTCTAGCATTTAAAATAGAAAAATAATGGCTGAAATAAATAATACACAAAGATTTTATGTGGTAAAACACTGACAATTTTTCAAGGAAACATCTATGGGAAAGGAATTTTTTTTTAATATCCGGAGAAAATTACAAATAAGCTTACCAACATCCTCAATCTATTGAAATTCATAAATGAAGTAGGCATAGTTATAATAATTTTGATAACTATCATTTGGTTTGTAAACCAACACCATTAGAATGATTGTAGCACTTTTTACTGAGGTAAATTATTTTTTTTACATTCTCTTTTGATATAATTGTCATTATACTTAACAATCTCCAACTTGAAAACAATTTCTTGATACCTTGACCTTAAAGTCCTTTCATCACCTCTTTTGTAAGCTAAGAGAATCCAAATACCACCACAACTTCTCTAACAACAATGGTTTCATAAACATGTATGCACAATTTTATTGAGTGTCGACCTTTTTAAGATCTACTCCACCTCCATCAACGACTTGTCTTATAAAATGGTACTTTTATCAATATGGTTAATATTTCTATGATAAGTCGGGTTATTATCCAAATGTATAGCACTATGACTGTCACAAAATATAGTTATGTTGTTTGGCATCCTTCCAAATTCACCTAGAAGACCCTTCAACCAAATTTCCTCTTTGCAAGCATGTGAGACAACAATATACTCTACCACTTTTGTGGATAAAGAAATTGTTTCCTATAGATTTGACATCCAAATAATAGCTCCCCCTGCAACAGTAAAGACATAATTTTAAGTATGCCTCCTTTTTTCCAAATCACTAGAAACATCTGAGTCAACATAGCCACATACATAATCATTAAAACCATTAAAGATGATGTAATAATCAGTGGTGCCTCTAAGATACCAAAGCACCCATATCACTGCATTCCAATGTTCTTTTCCTGGATTTTCAATGTACCTATTGACAACACCCACTACATGTGAAATATCTGATCTTATACATAACATCACATGCATTAGAATGCCCTCTACATTAGCATAAGGTACATGAGACATATAATCCTTTTCTTCCTTACTACCAGTAGATAAATCTAAAGAAAGCTTGAAATGTGAAGCTAAAGGGATATTAACAAGTTTCACATCATTCATTCCGAAATTAAAATGTTTTGCATTATTCATTCTGAATTTCACAAGTACTTTTTCAACATACTTCTATTGTAAAATCCTGAGCTTACCATTTTCTCTGTCTCTTTGTATTTCAATGCAAAATATTTTCTTTGTTGCTCCTAATCCTTCATATGAAATGTCCTAGCCATTTGAGCCTTCAACCTGCGGGTTCCTTCCATGCTTTTGCTTGCAACATACATATTGTCAACATATAGCACTAAGATAATGAATATGTCATTCAAACTTTTGAAGTCACACAATAGGCATACTCACTTCTAGTATAGTTTTGGCTCATCATGAAGGAATTAAAATTCTTGTACCATTTCCTGGGCGATTACTTCATGCCATATAATTATTTTTTAAGCTTGTAAACTAATCTTTTTTGTGATGTTGCACAAAACCTTCAATATGTTCCATGTATATTATTGGTGTTTTTAATTGTTCCTTCTTATAGAGCATTTAATGCGTCAATCATTAATCATCAACAAGGGTAAGTCTTTTCATTTAAAGGTTGTATGCAAGATCTATGCAGGTGAAAAATCCCTAACTCGTTATTGATTCCTATATACTAATGATAAGGAAGTCACTCAAGAGTGACATAAACAAATTACCCACTCACTCTTGCAAATCCAAATAAATTACTCAGTCACACCAACCTAGTTTCAGACCCTAGGCTCCTTTAGTTAGATTGAAACTAGAACACTACCCTTGTGTTGGTTGTGACAGTTCCTACCCTTCAAATATTATGAATAATTTACTTCATCAAAGTTTGGGAGCTATCCCTAATATTTTCATATAGTCGTAACACATATCCTAATCCAAGATCCACAATAGAAACTATTGTTCCACACACTCTAAAAACAAACTTATTTGCACTCAAAAGAAACAAAGTTCATGATCTCAAACAAACTTAATCACTCACACATTTTATTATTTAAAATATGTAATATAAATTTATAAACTTGCACACACTGAAACTGTAATTGCAAAATCCAAGAAACACTAATTATGTCGACACACAGAATATATGTAATTGCAAAATCCAAGAAACACTAATTATGCCCACACACAGAATATATAGTATACCTGTCCAAGTTGAGGGGGGCCTTCCTTACCCTGGACAGTAATGACTACTAACATTACAAGTTAAATAAACATCACACAACGACCACAAATTAAGTAGGAATAGATTTTTTATATTCAAACTTGCAAAGGAAAATACGTAGAGCATTTATGCCTACACTCCCTTTACAAAACTTCTTTTTGTCTCTCTATCAGGCATTATATAGATTACATTTTAAAAGGATCTGAGATCAATCCATTGAACTGTACCTATTTTTATCTAGCTATCAAATTGATAATAAAAAATATAACATATTGACCCTAGATTTAAGTGATTCAATTCTTCAACAGGATGTCGCCAGTATGGATTGATAAGGTACTTTTGCCAGCTGTTTTCAAAGTTCAGTTAAGCCCATAACAATTTTGGTAGAATCATGTTCAAAATAGATAGACCCATTCCCTCAAGGGTTGGGTTGATCCACATCCATGCAACAACGCCATTGTTCAAGTGAACTAGGGCATAATCATGTCTGCGCTTTCATCGATCATGGGAGTTGTGCTTCTCTAGGCTGGCCACGTCTTCCAAAATTGGGGGATTTGTAACCATCTCTCACCATTAGAAAACCTACGACCTCATTTTCCTAAAACAACATTTGCATCCAAAATTCACCAAGAAAGTCATAAAACATGCATGTTCCTCACTGTTCTTTCGACATAGAAGAACATAATTAATTAATACCTATGCCAAAAATTATATTAGTGAAATGTTCCAACTACAGATGTAAGAGGAAAAACTAATATGAAATATTTAGGAGAAGGCAACGTAATAGAGTGAATTCTAACTCCCACCATTTCCCCCCATCAAAACTATGTAGGTCCCTCTGTAACACAATTAATCTAATGTCTTAGTTCCAATTAGACCAATCGCTTGCAGGTTGTCGTTGTTCTTTAGTTTTCCTGAAGCCAAGATTTTTTTTATCACTTTTGTCCAATTATCAAATTCTTTTCCTTTCTCTGCATTCTCCCAAAGGACTGGGAAATAAAATTTCGATCCAATCCAATGGGTTCCTAATGTTTTCACACAACCCGCATACCTGGGCACCTAATCCAAAACTTTGTCAGATAGACTAAGAGAGAGAGAGGTTCCTTCTCCTCATGCTCAAGTAATAGATGCAATTGCCTCCTAATGAAATACACATTTTCCTACACATTCGAGGCAATCCATTCTTCACATTGAGCAATGGCTGAGCTTTAATTCCCTGAAAATAAGGAAATGAAGTATGTGTTTTTCATCATTTCATTTTTTTTGTTCATACAAATCCACAGGATTTGGTTCTACTCTTGTTTTTAACCCTTTTATATTCTCAACGTGCCTTATAAAGTATTGTGCATTACGCCATGTCCTATTTTTTCATAAACAATATGAAAGTTATAAGCTATAAATGACCTACCAGAGGATTTAGGTCCCAATCATTCTAGTCAGTCATGACCAAGTCATGTTTGTATAATGTGCATAATGGATTCTTATCATCCGCCTCACAAAATCTATTCAACTACATAAATCGAATTTTATCCTGTATATAACTCATGGCACCAACAACTAGACCCAAATTTGCAAGGATGTCATTTGGCTTTTCAAATAAATTTCATAAATTGGTAAAGGGACTAAGTAAACACACATTATATGATCTAGATGACACAAGTGTTATTTATCTATCATAAGTAATTGAATTTCATGATTTATTTTCACAATCTCTAGTTTATCTTGTTGACCCTCGATCTATAATTCTCTAAGGTATGCCCTAAGTTGATCCACCTATTTTTGTAAGAAACCTATTAGGGCTTTCCATTTTTCCTATTTTTGTTTATAATCCTTAGTACTTACATGTGTGTCATTACCTTAGGTAATTCTAGTCTTTGTATTATTTTCTTCCTCTTGAATGGGAATTATGTCCACTTGTATCTCTTCATTTAACATATTATCTTCATGTGAAGTAGATGATAACACACTTTTTTATACATTATTGGCATGTAACATAGACACAAACCCTTGCACATGTTGTTGGGCCTCCAACATTTTCTTTACTTTTTTTAATTCATACTGCAAGTTGTGATTAGACTTAATCACTATCGAATTACTTTCTTTGTTTTTCAATATGATTTCCTCAAATAGGAAATAAGGGAAAAAGGTTTATTTAGTAAGGAAAACATAGGCTCCCATACTACACTAAGCTCCTCAGACTTATCGTCAGATTACTTAGCCTTTGGATTATAAGGAATGCCCTCCTATCATCCCACTGGAAATTTTCTTTTTTCTGAATCAACATCTTTTTCCAAAATTGGTTGTGCATAATCTTTCTTAACGGCAGAGGTTTCAGTATTTTTTAACCAAACCCTCTTAATCTTTTGAGTCATTATAGGAATGTCATAATCATTTGATATTTGGAGAGGTTGGCTTGACTCATCATCATCCCCTATTCCAAACCTTGATTTGTCTGGAGTTTCACAAGTGAGATGGATTTGTTTATTTTCATATATATATCTTCATCTTTTTTCCTTTAATTTATTTCCCACCAACAAGATGGTTTCCATAACCAAACTGTTTTTATCAATGTAATTGGAAATCAATCAATTGATTCCATATGCAAAAGGAAACGATTTTACACCAAAAATATGTAAATTGGAAACAACAACAACTTGTCTAATAAAGGACTCTCTCGAAATTGGTTTACAATAAAGGTTGACCTGATGATTAGCTTTTTAATTCCATTCTCAAATACATTGTCAAACTCATATGGACCTACCCACCTTGTACACAACTTTCCCTTGAAGTCTTTGAACCTGGAATCATACAATGAGGCCCAATCCCTTGCTTGGAATGTCTTATGCTCAATAAACTTATCATGCCATCTAGCCTACTACTATTAGACTAGAAATGTCTAATGGAAAGCCTCTTGATTACATTAATACAAATAATTAATTTGATTCAAACAATGTTGTTGTGCTTGTGTAAGATTCAATCCCACCTATATGGAAATTTAAAGAGTCTTTACCTCAAAATTAATGGGAAAAACAACATTCTTACCATAGAGTAGCTTGTAAGGGGTATGTCCTATGGTATTCTCGAAGTGGTTCAATAGACCCAAAGTGTCTATGAAAATATAGAAACCCAATCAACACAATGGGGTGGTATTGTCTTTGCAAAATGGATTCCACAACTTATTAGTAATTTCCACCTGTCCATTTTCCTACATATGACATGGTGAAGTGACCCTATACTTGATGTTATATTACTAAGTAAGAATTGTTACCATATGAGAATTGACCTGAGTTCTACACTATTATGATTTCCCTAGGAACTCCAAAATAGAAAAAAAAGTCTTCAAATAGGAGTTCTAAGATGACTTTTTTTTGAGCTCTTGGGATTGCTTTGGCTTCTAGCCATTTTTGACATAATTTGTACAAACTAAGATATGTACCTTGGAATAGGATGGGGGATTGATAGTCCCTATGAATTTGAAAGGAAATTTCTCAAATATTCCAATCACAAGCTAAGTTTGAAGAGGCATATGATTATATAACTTAGTTTGCTCCATCCTTTGATAGTTATAACAAAGTGGACCAATAATATCCCATCCTTAATACATTATAACTCGTTCTTTTATCAGCAAAGTTCCTTCCATAAGTTTTATCGTGACATGCCTATATTGTAGATTTCCTCCTCTCTAACACAATGTTGGATAACTAGATTTGCCCCTAAGTAGAAAAGTAAACCTCCAATCCATGAATATTGGGCACTTTTCTTAAAAATATTCTTCCATTCCCTTTGAGAAAAATGATCTAGAAGCTTCCTTGCAACATGTTAGAATATGAAATTGTGGTAAAATTTCACTTTTTGAAACTCAATTTATGGAGATAATGATTTCATTGAATTCCTCTTTTCGAGAGGACCAAAATCGACCTAAAGATCATTCAAATTGGACAAGAGAAAGTGTACTTATGAAGAAAAGCCCACATGTGCAAATTTTTCAAGGTCGGCCCTAAAGAAAAGTGGACACCCCTGTAAGGTTATAAATACAAGTGACCTCTACCTCATTTGGATACGAATCATGAGACACTCTTGTGTCTTGGTTTTTGGTTTGCACAAGTCTGAGGCTCATCTGTGGAAGAATAGTTCACTCTAAGGTAAAATTGCAGGGTTCGAGGCTCGCATTTTAGATCTAGGGTTTTGGGCCACAGTCACAGGCACAACATAGAAGGATTCTGACCATAGTCACTCCCACAGAGGCTCATGCATGTGACTGGAGCCTTCCATTTGCACATACAATTAACTATGTTGTGACTGGGAGTTAGGGTTTCCGCAGTCTAGATCTGACCCATTTCGCTTGCTTGTCAAGCTTAAGGGAGAAGCTAGGCAGTTATAGTTTCTCACATAGCTTCTCCTTCATGTGACCATGACCTATAATATGAAATCTCAATCTTCTGAATTTTTTACTCATTGAGCAAAAAGTTTGGTTGTTTACCACAAACACTAACAGTTCATTACAATCTACAGAATCAAAGTTTTGAGTATAAGCATTATTGAGTTCAATTCATGGATGTTGTACTTGTTTTGTTGAATAGTTGCATAGATGAAGATATGAATCATTGTACACTCTTTTGTTGAATCATTTGATGAGGATCTAATAAGAAGAATAATTTGAAAGGGTTTCCCCCATAGTGGGTTTTTCCTTGGTCTTCGACCAATCCTAATGTCTCTATGTGTGAACACTTTTCTTCTATTGTTCCTTTATGTTTCACTACATTGATGATGATGATATCATTATTTTTAAATAGTTACATATGTTGCTTAGTAATGATGAATAATATTATGATGTTATGGGATGAACTAAATGTGCTAATGAAGAAATGAAATTATCAAAGCAAAGAACAATACATCCCTAAAAAAAATTAGCATGGTATCAGAGTTGGGCTAAAGAAAAGTCACAAAGATCACCCCTATGATGACACCATTGATGAAAGAAAGAAGAGGATGGTGGAGACCTAAAAGAATTATAGGATTTGAACAAAACCTTAGGCAATTTGTGTATTAGGGGTTGATGGATATTTTGAGGTTAGTGTTTGAGAGAAACATTGGTTTATGGCAAAGATGTGAGATATGAAACCTAGCATGGTCAATATGAAGATGCTCAAGCACTTATGAAAAATTTGATGAAGCCCTAGATGGGATAGTCTCTAGTAGGTCTGTTTGTTGATAAAGTTTATTATAATAGTGAAGGAAACATTATCATATAGACAAGCTACACATGTTGGGTTGTGTTATATTCTTTCCATGACTAGCCCATGTAGTTAACCGGGGGGTTAGAAAGGGGATGGAGCCCCCCCTTCATTGCGCTGATTGTGTAGCGAGGGGAGTCATAGAGGGTTTGAGGGCTGCAGGTAACCCCACTTTATGGGGTCCGAGATAGCGCCCTAGAAAATTTTGGTTTTTAAATCTATGTTAGGTTGGGCAAACCCACCTATGGTTTTGTGCATAATTTTCACACATGTTTTTTGGACGCAATAGTTTTGGGTCATTGGTATTAGACGTGATAGTTTTCGGTCCATGGTATTGGATGCTTCGGCATGTATAAATATGTATTATAACATTGAAAGGAACATAATGAAAAATCAAGCTGGTAATCCCTGTTTTGGGATCCAGGGGAAAATCTCTGTGTATATGTGTTTTATGCGTTATGCTCTTGCATTATTTATTTTCTATGTTTTAGAATTCGCATGCAGGTAATTTCTGTATGGGGTTAAAACCCACAACACAATGATGTCTCTGGAAGGTTGGTTTAGGAGGGAGAGGATCAACTCTCATTGAAGATAAGTTCCTTCTGATTTATGATGCTTCTTTATGTCCTTACTTTTGTTTAGACCTAGTGATCTAATTATTGTTTTGATCATTACTTATACTTCCTGCATGTATATTTGAGTATATGGATGCTTCTAGCCTCCTTAATAAGATTGGATAGGTGGATCCTTCTTGAGGATTATTTGAGATGTAGGAAATATGGCTAGAGATGGAAAAGGTAAAAAGGAACCTGATTAAAAGATGCACATGTATTTGAATACTACAAGGTATGCATGGCATATTGTTTCAACGTTATCTTTAAGCTGTAATATTGGATGGGAAGGTATGCTCTAAGGTATGATGAGAATGTCTCCTTCTCAAATGGTTCATGCTTGCATATGAAAGTGATTTGGATTCATGGTTCTTATGATGAAATGGTGCACTAGATACCGAACAAGTATCTTGCATAATAAATCACTTAATTATATGAACCTACTTGGAAATATTGATTTATGATATATTGGTATACTTTATGTTTGGCTAAAATCTATCATTTTTTATATCTAGATCCCATGAAAAAGGGTAGCACCTTGATTCTGATAGATGATAAGTTGATACTATTGATATTGAGCATAGTAGCCATGATGATAAAAGTGTAACAATGAGACTAATACTCTTGATATTTTGTTGACCATGGTTTTGATTTGATGTGCTTAGTAATTATGGCATATGATAAAATTTAATGCCCTAACTTGATTAAAAAAAAAGTAACGTTGTTATCATTATTCTCGAAATATGCTATTTGACACTAACCCTTGATGTCATGATGTAAAGGTGATGTAGCTGATGCTAACATATATGACCATGATGAATATGTGGATAATAGTTTGACTTTATGATCTAACAGATTTGTTGATGCATGATAACATTATAGACAAGTTGATGGCATGAATGAAGATGACTATAGTGGATTCCCATTTAGAGGGAGAATATCTCCATAAGATCCTTACTTCTATTAACATTGGCATTATATGCATATTCTTTACTGTTGAATTATGATTTATGGGCATGAATAGACAAATATCTAACATTATTGATTTTCAGCAAAGTTTTGATTTGAAAAGAGAAAGATTTCCCTTACTCTATGCCTCAGTCACATGGAAGCAAGCTAAAAAGTGTGACTATAGCCTCTTATCCACACGGAAGTAAGGTCAAGGGTGTGACTATAGCCTCCCAATTGCTCGCAGAGAAGGCCTTTGTGTGCACCTATGCCTACATGACATAAAAATGAAATTTTGAGCATGAAATCAGAGGTAAAAATGAAGGACAATAATCCTACAGATGTGGATCATACAGTAGAAAGATATGTGAGTAGGAAAGTTTGAATGTTTACTATAATATGAATATATAGAATGAACTTTTGTTTGTAGGTGACTGGGACATGCATATAGATATCTCATTATGTTTGAATATTTTTCTACAAGATTTTGACATGATTTGACTAATTGATATAGATGAGCAGTGCTTGGATTTTTGACATGATGCTTGATAATGACTTAGAAATTTGACTTGACGTTGAGATATGTTCTGGACTATATATCTCACTATGATATCGAATTTGGGATTTCACTGATGACCAATGATTTGATTTGGCAACTGATGATTTGCCTTGATGACAATGCTATGTGGGAATAATAACTTTTAGTGACTAATATTCGTATTCGATAATAGTTTTGTATTGGCCTCCTCATTTTTAGTGCATTGGTTGAAGTATTGACAGTTGTGATTTAGTATGAGGCTATCTCTTAATGAATGGATGGAACTTGCATAAATTATTCTTGGTGTATGCATTTGCATCTACTGAATTATATTATGATCATGAGGATGACTTGATGAAATTTGGATTGATATTGTTTGATAAATGACAACTTGCTGGCATGATAATAGATGAATTCATGACTTGATGAGAGCTCTACCTGTCACCTAGTCTAAGGAATTTGATTAAATGATATTGATGAGTTTGATATTAGTTTTGATATGAGAACAATGATTTTTGTAAGGATAAGCAAATTGCTTTGGTAAAGTGTTATATTTGCAGAGAGCTTTGGATGAAGAAAACTCCCCAATCTAAATATGCCTACATTGACAACTATCTAGTGAAGCCAAGATGATGTGTTGATCCAAAACTCTACCTCAAAAGTTGTCCAAGGTATGGCTTTCAATTTGGTTTTATATGTTGATGGTATACGCTTGACAAGAAATGGGCCTTTGATGATCAAAGTAAGAGGGAGATGGATTTTGAAGCATGAAATACTAACTCATGACATGATGAATCTACTTCTGAAGTTGGGAAGGAAAAATATATATTGCAAAGCTATTGAAGAAGTGAAAATGCAAATCCTTGGACACTCTGATTGAATTTCAAGAAGTTGTGAAGAGATATTGTTGAACTAGACTTGGAAACTAACAATTGATTGAAGCATTGTTGTTCCATTTTGAACACCCATACATATACATATATGTTTTACATAGAACGTGTGTTGATTCATGATCGAGCCGATTCGTACACATAGAGTTTCCATTGAGCACCCTTTGAGATACTTGCATGGGTCGGTCATCTTTTATCTGAGATATTCATTCTATGATATGTGACTACTTGGATGTACTTATGATGATTATGATCGTTATTGATGAGATAAGCACATTTGAATGTTTCCTTAGTACGAATTCTTCCATGATATTTGGGATAAGAGGTTTTTAGCATGACCAATGTTGAGTATGATGTTGCTAGCATGGTTAGCTATGTGGCAAGATGAAGAATCTCCTTAGAGAGACATCTGAAAAAGATCTAGCTATGACATGGAAACATTATGATGACAAAAATTGCGAACCAATTAGCAGAGAATCTCGCATATAGCTGGGACTGAGTTACCTTCATATATTGAGACAATGTTGTTGTATGAGACAAGATCAAGATTGTGGTTGACATCTACTTGAGAGGGAGGATGAATATGGTATTCCTTTTGTGATATATATATATATATATATAATATATATATTATATATTATATATATAGTATATTATAATATATATGTTTTTTTATGTTCTAATATGATATTTGATTTTATGTCCTACATGAAAAAGAGTCTGCTTCTATTGCTACATGATGATCAAGCTGATACATGATATGAGTATGTTGAGAGCATTGTTGATCGAGGACACTGAGCCAACTCTTCACACCTATCTAAGGTCCCGGGGTGAGGAATTGAGTAGAGGGATCTTGGGGTTGAGGGAATTCTGGATAATAGGGTATAACCCTTATCTGTTACCCATATGTTTGGAGTAGTATCTCACCCTATCTTGGTCTTTGTAGAGTATACCCAATTAGCATCATACCCACAAGAAGGGCTTGTTAGGATTGTCCCTCCCCGTTTTTTCAACTGATTGAGGAGGCTTGGAGTCCTGTGATACTTACCTCTTGGTAATTCAAGTATCTCGTCCAATATCAGATTATGATGTAGGTGTTCTAACACATGACTCTTGAGGGTAATTATTCAGAAGAGAAGTAGGCAATAGGATGGATTGAGTAATAGCTCCCCTATATCACCTATTTCTCAATATGGAGTCATAGTAGCAGCTCCCTTATATCACCTATTTCTCAATATGGAGTCATAGTAGTAGCTCCCCATGATATTTCAAGTTAAGATATGCTCCCGGTTATGGTTCTAGGTTGAGATGTGCTCCCTAATGATATGCTCTCCGATGATGACATGGGTCGTAGATCTGACTCCCTGCTAATATTCCCAGGTAGTAGCTTGGTGGTAGAGATTCCGGGTAACAACCTGGTGAATAGAGGGTGTTAGCTTAGG
This sequence comes from Pinus taeda, assembly GCA_000404065.3. Classification (NCBI taxonomy): domain Eukaryota; kingdom Viridiplantae; phylum Streptophyta; class Pinopsida; order Pinales; family Pinaceae; genus Pinus; species Pinus taeda. The sequence goes on from APFE031496892.1 coordinate 66,206, forward strand.
CTCCCCTCCAATGAAAAATTATTCTTCTTTTAGATTTGAGAATATTCAACATATGAGCATGGGAAATCAAGAGATAATAGTAATGAGTAAGATATGAATTAAGATGACCAGTGATGATATGAAATGATGAGATTGGATATGATTCGATGTCAGGATACACATGACATGATGCAAGTGGAGTTTTCCCTAGTTGAGAGAGAGTGTTAAAATATGCAATTGTGGTCAAATTCCACTTTGGACAACTCACCTAATGGAGATAATTATTGCAATGAATTCCTCTTTTCGAGAGGACCAAAATCAATGTAAAGATCACTAAAATCGGATAAGGGAAAGTGTACTTATGAAGAAAATCCAACATGTGCACATTTGTCAAGGTCGACCCTAAAGAAAAGTGGACACCCCTAAAGGCTATAAATAAAAGTGACCTCTATCTCATTTGGACACCAATCATGAGACACTCTTCTATCTTGGTTTTGGCTTGCACATGTATGAGGCTCGTTTGTGGAATGATAGGTTTGCTCTCAGGTAAAATTGCAGGGTCCAAAGCTTGCATTTTAGATCTATGGTTTTGGGTCACAGTCGTAGGCACAACATAGAAGGATCCTGACCAATGTCACTCCCACAGAGACTCATGCATGTGACTGGAGCCTTCTAGTTGCACATACAACTCACTATGCATGCAACTGGGAGTTTGGTTTTCTGCAGTCTAGATATGACCCCAGTTGCTCGATTTCTAGGCTTAAGGGAGTGACTGGGTAGCTATAATCACTCGTATAACTTCTCCTCCAGGAAACCAAGATGTAAAATATGAAATCTCAGTCTTCTGAAGTTTTTTCTCATTGACCGCAGAGTTTGGAAGTTGATCGCAAATATTGACAGTTCATTACAGTCTAGAAAATCAAGGTTTTGAGTATAAGCATTATTGGGTTCAATTCATGGATGTTGTATTTGTTTTGTTGAATATTTTCATAGATGAAGATATGAATCATTGTAGTCTTTTTTTCTAAATCATTTGATGACAATCTAATAAGAAGAAGAATTTGAAATGGTTTCCACACATTGGGTTTTTCCCTAGTCTCTAACCAATCCTAATGTCTCTATGTGTGAATGATTTTATTCTATTGTTCCTTTATGTTCCATTACATTGATGATGGTGATATTGTTCTTACTACATAGTTTCATATGCTACTGAATAATGATGAATACTGTTATGATGTTATGGGGTAAACTTAATGTGTTAATGAAGAAATACAATTATCAAAGCAAAGAACATTATAGCCCTAAGAAAAAATAACACAAGTAATTAAGGATGTCTGCATACCAAGGAATGTTGGTGGACACTACAAAAATATGTTCATTAGGGAACTTATCCTCAATTAGAATAGGATCACTATTGTTAGTAAGTTGGTAAAGACATTATGGAACAAAATTATCTCTTCTTGTCTTATCAATGATAATGATATCAAAATCTTGTAACAATAATAATCATTTATTCACCATAGCATTGATAACATATTTATTCATCAAATAATGAATAATCGAGTGAGAAATGTGTATGAATACCTAACAATCGGTAATATAATGAGAAAACTTATTAATTTCATGTACCATGACCAATAATTCCTTGTTGATTATTGTGTAATCAAGCTCGGTGGGGGTAGGTTCTTACCAATGAAATAAATTATGTAAGGTTTTGAATCCTCTTGCTAGCCAAGCAATTCACCTATGATAGTATATGATACATTAGTAGAAATAAGAGAGGGTAGGGACCATTTTGGATTCCTCAACATTGCTTTGTTGAAAATCATTCCTTCAATGTTGCAAAAGCAGATTCGAATTCATTAGTCCAATTAAATCCACATTTTTAAAAATTAAGGATAATAAAGGAGACGTTAGTTTCATAAATTGCTAAATATAGATCGCCTATAGCAACAGACATGACCAATAAAATTATATACCTCTTTCTAAGTCTTTGCAACAAGGATATTGATTATTACCTGTATTTTTGTCATATCTACCATGATATCTATCGTAGAATTATGACGACCTAATACTATACCTTCTATAAGTAGCATAAAAAATTATTCATGACTGACGGAAATATTACTTTATTTGCATCGTTTAAGAACTTTTTCAAGGTTAGATAAGGCTTCATAAAATGTTTTCCATATACCAAAAAGTCATCCATGTAAATAATGACATAATCATGAATTAGGTTAGAGAAAATACCCAACGCAACCCTCTAAAAGGTCATTGGTACATTACAAAGGCTTAAGGGAAATACTCTATAGGAAAAGGTTCCCCAAGGAAAAGCAAAAGTGGTCTTGTATTGATCTTCCATAGAAAAGAAAAATTTGGTTATAACCACTAAACCCATCAAAGAAATAAAAGAATTGCTTTCTTGCTAATGTGTCAAGAACTTGGTCAATAAAGACTAAGGGAAAATGGTCTTTCTGAGTAGCCTCATTTAGCTTCTTGTAGTCAAAGAAAATTCTTCATTTCCCATTTTCTTAGGAACAATCACTAAGGGTGAAACCTACTAGCTATTAGATATAGGATATACACAATTTTCATTAAATAATTTTTGCAATTCTTCCTTAACAATATCTCTCAAAAGGGGATTCATTTTGCATTGTGGTTGTCTGACAAGTCAAGCATTTGGTTCCATATAGATGCGATGGTTACATATATCAATGAATAGCCCTTCCATATCCTTATAGTCCCGTGCAAATACATCCCTATATTCCCATAAAATATTAACAAATCATTCTTTTTTTGGGATATCGTTGTGCACTAATGTTTATTGTCTTCCCAAAGTTGGTTTTTACCATTTTATTATCGAGTTTATTTTCAGGGCATGTAATTGTAGCAAACATGTCAATAGGTGGGATTTTCTCATATTTTTTCTTATATATAAGGCTATAGGACATCATCCAAAATTGGGAATTGGACTGAGAGGATGAGGCCAAATGACTAAGAGAGGTGCTTATCACATCATCTGTAGTCTCATATTTGAAGGATAATGCCTTTTCAATGGTTAAGACAAGTTGTATAATTTGAGTGTCACATGCCTCTTCCCCCATCTGTAAGGGATCATCAAAATCAATGCTAGGATTGACATGGGGGGTATAATTTAAGGTACTTAGTAGAGTTTCCATGGGATATTGTCACGTTACTAGATCTACAATTGATGTAGGCATTGACTATGGCTAACTGCAACCTTCCCAATATAAGAGGATGCCCCCTTAAATGAAATTTTGGTTATAGTACCATGAAATCAACTGTATATTCCCATGATTCAACAAAATTGTTTGTCTTTAAGAACTTCTACCAATTTAATATTAGATCAATCAACTAGTTCTAAAATTGCAGGAGTTCTTCTAGGATTAAGTCCTAAGTGCTCCATCGTCTCCATAGTCATTATATTAATGGAAACCCCAAGATCTACTAGTGTGTTTGGAATGTGAATCCATATAATAAAAACATCTACTATCAAACTACCAGGATCTTTGTACTTGGGGGTTAAAGTTTTATATAGCATCAAGCTTGCCATTATTCCAATGACATGGATAATAGGGGGATCTTTTGCCTTCCTATGAGCTTATTAACACATAGTTCTTTCAATACTTGGGAAGATATGGGGATGCCCTTGATTTCTTGGAATAAAGGAATTTTGACACAAATATTTCACAACTCTCCCAATAGATCAAACTCAAATTGTGCAAGAGGTTTCACTAACCCCAACCTCCGAGGATAAGGAGGGGGTTGAGAAACTCCTACTTCATAATGAATCATTTCATATTGTTGAATCTCCTCTTCTTCATGTTCTACAATAGTTGGAGGGCCCCTTTGATTCAACACTTTCATGTATCAAATTATTATCTCTTGAATCTCTCTTGGAGAGATATAATAGGTGTGGAACCCTGTGTTTCAATAGCAGATGTTGCCTAAACCCTTTTATTGTTATTTGGGATAGGATTTGGTTATATAAATAATTGAGGTTAGGGGGGATTATTTGGAGGCAACTGTAATCACTGTTATTGAGCTAGTTGTTGGTACTATTTAGGTGGATGTAGAGGAAATTTTTGGCTACAAGATAATGGAGCCCACCATCCTTGTGGCCAAGGGTAAGTTTGGTTCATTTATGGGGACCATTGTGCCTAGGGTGGAGGGGGATACTATTAGGAAGGATACCATTGGGAAGGATATTGCACTTTTTGAGAATTCAAAAATTGATTATCCCAACAAGAATTAGAAAACTAAGTAGGATCTTGTGTTATACCTTCTTCTGAGATATAAAATGAGATTGTCCTGGCCCTATTTTTACCTCTTCATACACACCTTTCAAATTGGGAATATGGGCAATAGTTTGCTACATGGTTTAACTCATAAATACCACAGGTTTCGATGCTCTTGAGAGGGAAGTCTTTCACAGGATGTCTATCTTGGAATTGTTGTACTATTCAACAACCCCCATTTTAATATATTATAAATTTCCTATGAAATTTATTATATTAAAATAGGGACCCTTTAGTTTTAAAATTCCTTTGATTTTATTTCTTAAAAAACCAAAAAATAAAAATAAAAATAAAAAATCAACAGAAAAAAAATGTTAATAAAATCCTATAATCAAAGTTTAATACTTAGGCTTTTTAATTAAAACCCAAGTATTAAACCTTGATTATCCCAAAAAACCAAATTAAATAGCCCCCAGAACCAAGACTTATACTTAGGCTTTAAAAAAATCTTAAGTAAAAAATAAAATGGGTTATTTAATTAAAAAAAACAAAATAATTGGAGTTAATTGCCAAAGGTTTTACTCTTCATAAACTCCAACTCATCCCAATTCCCACATCGCAAAGTTTCCTAAGGCTAAAGACCCCTTCGCCATTATCCATTGTGATTAGACCAGACCCAACGACAAGATTAATACAATTCTATGATATCCCCGTGTCCGCGCCTATCACAATAAACCGTAGAACTTAAGTTTCATACCTTAAAGTATTGTGATATGCGATAAATACCAGACCCGATGAGCTTATAAAATCCAATCCATAAAATCACACGTTCACGGGTTATCGCAAAAGTTTAAAAGCTTAAGTCCATACTCTTGTCGAATGCCAATTGTGATATGTGATTAAGCCCAGACTCGACAAGATTATAAAATAGATTCCATAAATCCCCCGCATCTTGAGCTATCACAATTTCCAGAAGTCCATGCCCCGCTACACACTGCCGATTGTTATGCGATACAACAGGACCCGTCGAGATTACACATTGCAATTAAATTAAATATCATGTTCGCACAATCACAAATCTCCAAGAGTCATGCCTCATTTGAATTGCGACTGCAATATCCTTCCTCATGCTGATTGCGATGTGAGGTCATCCTCCATGTCATCGCCATGTCACCCACCACGTCACATCATGACGTCATTCGTGACACAATTGCCACGTCACCCCGGGACCCCGGAATCGCAAGTTTCAAGGGACACAACTTATAATAAATGTGTCACCCCAACCGATTTGTGATTTCGGTTAAGCCACTGAGACCCGACACGATATTTAAATGGATATGAATGATTTCACATCCAGGCTGATCGCAACTTTCATAACCCTACCTGTACCTTTGTCTTTTCTTTGAACACTAAATGCGATATAAAAACCTGACTCACCTTGATTTAATAAATGGCTCAGATCTACCCATATCAATGGTAGATAATGGTTTTGGACCCCCCCCGTGCTCAATTTTAAGTTTCTCACAGGGGGGGTCTGAAAAGTGGTTTTCCCATCTAAACCCTATCTCTACGTGTCACTCCTTTGTTCTTTCAGACTCCCCCATTCACAAACCACTTACCACTTCGAACCCCTCCGAAAAACCACTAAGTCTCCCACTTGTTTTGTGATATGCGATAACACATCATTCCCCATGTCATCCTCCACATGGATCTACCATGTCATCTGCCACGTCACCATGACATCATCTTGCACTTCGCAATCACAAATTTTAAAAGGACATGGTTTATAAACAAGTCATACACCTTCCCAATGCCGATTGCAATAGGTCTTAAGAAATCCCCCTTTTGGATTTGGTTTAGAATACTCCAGGGTTTAAAACGATTACGATTATTCTAAGTTCTACCCCGGTCTAAAAGAGATTGTGAATTACGTTAAAATAGTAAATCTCTGACTTGTCTTATCACAGGCATTACTCTGCATTCCTCTCCATGATGGTTGTATTCGGAATTTATTGCAACTCTACATTTTTCCCGATTTCTTGCAAAAGTGATTTGTTTCAAATAAAACTCGCTTATCAGTTTCATTTATTTCCAAATTATCAATTCCTATTTTTCTTGTTCAGGTTCTTGAAAAAAGAAGACAATTGTGTTGATAAGTGGTAGATCAGTTCAAATAGGTAGACAAACATCCAGAGAATTTGATGGAACAAACGATGTTGATGAAGACAACAAATCACTTTCAGAAACTTCTACAAAAAAAATGGTTTTCCTTTAAGCGTTGTTGAAGGGATTTGTTTAAATGCCCTCAACACTCTGCACAATAGATTCAATTGTTTTCTACTATTTAAGCTTACTTCTTGTATCAAATAAGGGTCCTAAATTTTATGAAGAAAGGCTTACGAAAGCTCACACTATTGTACTTTCATACTTTTCTCAATAGAACGACTGGAACATTGTTTAGGAATTTTCATAAAGAATTTTGAGAATTTGCATTATTGTACTCCTGGAATCATCTTTGTGAGAAGGAATAAAATACTGCTATTTCTTATGAGCTGAACAATGTGCATATGGTATTTCTATCGTTGTACCTATGTTTTCTTCATAAATAAATAGTGAAATTATATTTTCAGATTTCTTTTTACATGGTATTTAAATAACAATGTTACATGTATTCATTTATGATCATGCTGTCATTGATATTATAAATACATGTTAACTAATTTGCCTTGATATTCTAAATGTGATATGAGTTATACACATTATTTTGATTAACCATTTAATAAAAGTAATCATCTTGAAGTATTTTCATTTCCATTTGTGTTTGAGAAATCTATATTGTCATTTACTAAGGAAAATCATTATAGATCGCATCCAGATAAATGTTAAACAATCCTTGGTTATAGAGTAGATTAATGTATATGTTTTCCATTTGATTCATTGCTGCAAATCAATCTATTGCACTTCATTATAAGAATTACACACTCATTCAATCACCTTTCATTGGGAAAATGGTCTCATACAATCCAATTAGAGCCACTACTAAATGGAAAAGGAGTTGTCTTAAGGTCCAGACCGGGTGGTTTTCCCCCTGTGTCGAAGCAACAATTTTTGAGGCCTCAATAGGAACCTAGGACATAAAATGGCCATAGCCTTGTCTATCTATGCTTGTTTATATTTAGCCTATAAAATATTAATTTGGGATGATAAGTAAAACAAAATTTTAGTCTTAAAACCATCCAACAAGTAACTTATCTCAAAACATGTAACTCCCCTATTGACTAATGTCACAAGTCTAGGCATTTCTTCTCGAATTCTCTTCCCTGATTTGGTTGTCTCCCTTGAATATCTCCTGCAAAGGTGAAAATATAATTGAACACAATTTTTGAAATGTCTCCCTTCCTTATGATGTTTATAATGTCCATATATTCATATTTTATCCCAAACATTATAATTTTTCTTTGGGTTCCTTTATCCAAATTACCATGTCTATATCTCTACAAGATATATTGAAATCACTCCCCATAATATTTTAGGCTCTCATTTTTTCATTAAATGATTTTAAATATTTCTTCCTAAAGATCTCTGGCACTACAATAGTCTTGTTATTTCCAGAGGAAAGTTTTTTTCATCTCATCCCAAGTATGGATGGTCTCACCTCCAACTCCCATGAACCATCATAACCTTGCATTCTTTAACGTGGCAAGAAATAGTTTCAAAATTTTCGCATTAGAAAAATAATCAAAGGTGAAACCCAAAAAGTTAAAATAAAAAAATAAAATCGTTTGGATCTTTAGAAGCCAAACCATGAAAAGTCAGTAAGGCTGAAAGAGGGATATTTTTCATCAGAGATTCTCTTATAATATTTCTAATTGGAAATTGAAACATGGTATTTTTCTTAACTTCTTTATATTTTTCCATGCTTTCTTTGGGACCTTCCTAGAAATGAGGACTCAAACCATCTCTTGATTCTCGTGAAGGGGGGATACTTCAAGGTCTATCACATGATTATATCTAGCTTCTGACTCCAAATATTGGTGTTGCTGATCTCGAAAAGTGAATTCGTTTGTATATCCCAAGAAATTCTAACTCAATTAATGTAGAGAATGATCCCCCAAGTCTCCTAGGGGTTTCCAGAATAGGTGCTTCCTGTCCCTAAACATTCGACATGCATACTCGACCTCTTCCTATTCTACCGGTATAACTTTTAATAGTAGGGGTGTTTTCTCTTCCACATGGTTCCTCTAAATTTATCATATGATTCATGCATCCTATGTCAGATAAATACAACATTGTAAGGGATCACTAAAAAATGACAGTGAAGGCACATGCCCTCGACATGTAGTTATATTTTACCCTACAGTTGAGTCACATTATGAATGCAATAGAAGAAAAACAATACTTAGAATCAATGAAAAATATTTCTATTACACCTTGACAACCTCCCCAGTAACTGTTATCCCCCACAATGTCTGAGGCTGCAAGGAGATCAATGGAGGTAACCACAAACCAAGCTTCTAGTTTGGTAGGTAGCCCTACAAAACCAGAGAGGGATATCTTTATGGAATCATAGTCAATAGATGACTGGAATGTAAAGAATTTTAGGTTAGATAGTTAGGTTCAAGTGGGTTTGGGAAAATTTAGGGTTTCATTGCTGGATAAGGGAGAAAAACCAGGTTGCTAGGTCAAAGGGTCAAAGGGTTACAACAACAAAGATATGAAAGAGAAAGGTAGTAGTAATTTTGTGATGAATCTTAGGTTTTGTCGGTGTAGTATCATGTTAAGAAGAAGCATAAAGGTCTTAATGAGCATGAAACATGAATTCATTAAACAAGAGAGAAAGTAACACATAATAATTTTCCATCAAAACAAACCTTAGTGAAAAGAATTTTGTTTATAAACTGCAAGGAAAACTATTGAAGAGATGATGAATGGAAAAGGAAGATAAATATCATTCATATAAAGTAATAACAAAGGAAAAACAACATCACAAACTTACTGCACATGAATTCCTAGATAATAGATACAAAATGTATCCTTTGATTTCCAGAAAATGTCCAAGTACAAGCTACAATAGTTCTCTCCTCTCAAGTCCAACCACTGGAAAATGATTCTTCCCCATCTCATATAGGAAAATACAACATATGACATCTCATCAGGTCAAAAATTCTATTCAAGGTTCATCATAAATGGCTTTGATGAGTCCTCACCTAAAGACTAGGATAGTTGAGACAATTTCCATAATTTAGGCTAAATTGTAGGAGAGCATATCTCCTCATTAATTACAATTTTCCTCATAAAGTGAGAAAAAATCCAACTAAGAAACCTAGACTAAAATTAATAGATCACAATATCTTGAATTTTCCACCATTCAGTGCCCAAAAAGTTACTAGAATAGATGGGTCACGCCAAGACCAGAAGGGTCGTGCCAAGACCAGAAGGGTCGCACCAACCAACAAAAAGGTCGCACTAGCGTGCACCAAAACATGAATTTTCAGAAGGGTCGTGTCTATTGAGCGTTGATTTTGGTAGACTTTTAGGAGTCCATTTTGCATTTTGAAAGGTGGGTCAAGTAGCCCCATGTGTCTACTTTCCAATGAGCCATCAAGATCCAAATAATACTCGTGGGAAGGACTCCAAAAATTGATTTTTCCAACCTTACTTAGAAGCAGCGTGCCACTCGAGATTTAATGGCAGAAGCATGAAAAAGGTGAGGTTTTTTGACTTTTTGATCAAAATAGGAAGCTTTCATGCAAAAATAAGATGAGTTTTTTCATGTACTCATCATTATGCACTCATCCATGTAGGAAATATTTCATTTGGATGTCCAGGGAAAAAGGATCGTGCCTCTACGCGATGCTTCTATGTGCCATTTCTTGCAAAATTTTAGGAAAATTTCAAATTGCTCCAAAATTTTAAAAATTTTCTCCTTGGCTACCATGGATGAGAGGCTAAACATCCAAGGGTTTTTTAGCCACCAATTTCACTCTTTTACCCCTTTTTCTTGACTCCCTTTTCTTGTCTTGGACTTCTTTTAATGTTGTTTTCAATTTCTCAATTTTGATTTGTGCAATCTGATTCCTTGTTTGGTAGCAGGAAGCCATGAGTTTATGTATCTTGTTATCTCTGTTGGCCTTTTTAAGGAGTTACTCTAGATGATCATTGAACCTGCTTAGCCAATATTCCTTGTCTTCATTGATTTCTTTAGCAATTATTTCGTCAAAAGTGAGCTCTTCATCTGTAGGGTTTGTCTCTTTTTCCTTCTGCAATGCCTTCTTGATACCCATGGTTCTTGGTCTTTTCCTTGTGATCTATCCTTCATGCTTCTCTGAGTCCTCAATGGCTTCAACTTTTTTACCTTTCACATCTTGCATACTAGCTTTAAACAAGTCCTTCTCTAAAAGCAGTTGCTTTTCCTTCAGCTGCTCGTTTTCTTATTCTAGAAAGGAAATGATGAACTCAGCGATTGCCAAATTATCCTTTAGGTTCTTGATTTCAACATCCTTCTCTTTGATAACCTGTTTTGGAGTTTTATGATCGTCTTGGGACTCCAAGTTTACTATGCGTATGTCATGATGGATGATCTCCTCATTCTGCAAATGTGATCCCTGTTGTGCAAATGTTGAAGGCTTGGCCCCATCTACAATCTGTGGAGAAAACAGAAGCTTGTTTACTCTTTGATATGTCTTGGTTACCTTAGGTCTAGGTGCCTCTAAAACCTCTATCTGTTTTCTTGTTGAACCATGCTCCATTGGTTGTGTGGACCTTGATCTCGATGGTGTTGTTTTGCTAGGAGAAACGATGGGCTAATATCAGGAGCAATTTTTAGTCTATCCAGAAAGGTTTCCCAACTAATTTGCTTGACTGAAAGTTGATGCATAACCACAATCTTGATCAGGCTATGGTGAAACAAATTGGTGATATGAGTTTGTCCCCTGGTGTGAATTTTTTTCAGTCATCTTCGCCACACTCCTAAACAGAGAGTTGCACAAATTAAGTGTTCTTGTAGAGGTGAAGTGAATAAGTAACCTAACATGATACCTATATAATTTGGATAATCTTCCTTCACATGTAAAATATTTCATAATAAGCTTCATTAAAGGGGCATACTTGTTAAGCAGATGTCTAAAAGGAAAAATGTGTTTATAAGTCTCTATGACATTATGTTTTAGGAGCATCTTATAATCATTAAGGTGTAACTCCATGCTTTTGAACTGAGTGTCACCATGATTGGGAATACCTCTAGCTGAAGAAATAATATCTGTTGAAACATTGAACTCTATACCTATTATGACAACCTTGTCTATGTTGAAATTTTGGGCAAAGAGGCTTGTAAAAGGGACATGAGAACCAACCTATGCAATCTTCTCACAAAATTTCATACAACCAACATTTATGAAACATCTTTGGACAAATGGAGAAGCATTTATTTCTCTCAAGTTAGATGGCTCAAACCTTGAATGATGTTCTCCCTTGTGCACTTTCCTTTCACTCTCTCATTCACTCTCCATTAAATTTGTTGAAGGATAATACCCTAGCCAGATGATGTCGATAAAAATGATTTGGAAGTTTTCTCAAAGGTGAAAATGTAGTGGAAGGTTAGGGTTTGTTTAAATCGATTATGAATGAGTAGTGAAATGATAGGAGATATTAAGTTAGGGTTTCATGGATGATGGACGATAGTGGTAAATCAATAGAAGTTAGTGTATAATTTTCACTGCAGATCACCTGATATATGCGATGTCCTAAAGCATAATACTAGATCTACTTCTACCATAAACTTTGCGGAAGCCTAAATAGATATGAGCATCATCAAGCATGAATAGATATAACTGAGAATGAGCAGTAATCAACCATAACATAGAAGATATATCACTAGGGAAAGCACCAGCCTAACACCCCAACTCTGTATTATCATACAAGTGGAAATCTTGTTCAAGTTACAAAAAGAATAAACTCTCAAGCTATCCTGTTCTCTCTACACTCAAACAATACAACTCACAGAATCAATAGACATAGAATATATCTTCCTTAAGCCCTCCAAGCCTCCTATTTCCTTACGCAATTTTCTTTGGGGTCCAATGATATCACATGTGTGAATTGGCCTCATCACACTCACTTTAACCTCAGGCCCAATTGCGCAATCCATAAGGAATAACATTCCTTCTACATGCAAGGAATATTCACCAAGGAATATCCTAGCAACTGATAGTACATTGTCCCTCCATCTGATCTCAACTGGGTCTCTGATTGAACTGACATGCATGAATTATCCATGAGTGAATACTCATTTATTTGAAATACAGTAGTTACATGCATGCAAGCATTCACTAACTAAAATCTCATTAATTTAACAAACTATTAAATTAATCTAACAGGACTTGACTAAGTCAAACTAAGTCAACTGATTACAACTCAATATTACAACTCATCCTTATCTCTTTAACTAAAGGTTAAATTCCTTAATTAATGGAGAAACTGTTGCATGTCCTCACATAGACTTCAAGTTTGATTTTCCTTAACTAATTAAGTCAAGATGAATTAATTAATTAATTTTCAAATTGCTATTGATATCAAATTCGAATTTTGCTTCTTATGTTTAGTCCAGGGACTGACTAAAATAAGAAGGGATCCCAAAATGCTATTTTTAGAAAATCTATTTTTAGCACTTTCACTTTTCACCCATTGTTGCTAAGATCTCCAATGGCGGAACTGCTATTTATAGCTGGGATATTTATAGCATTGTTATTTTTAGCATTTCTTGTTGTACATTTCAACACTCCCTCTCAACAAGAAAGGAATTATCAGTAACCCCGATCCTATCTCTGTGGAACTCGAACTTGCATTTTGACAATGCCTTGGTCAAAATATCTGCATCCTTCTCCTCAGTTGAAACATACCGCAACATCATGATCCTCTTGACCACACAGTCCCGTAGATGATGGTAATGGATATATATATGCTCGGACCTGTCATGAAACACTGGATTCTCAAAGAGTTTTATGCAACTATGATTATCATAGTATATCACTGTAGGATCCATCATCTGACCAAACAATCCCATTAGAATCTTACACATCAAAATGGCCTCGCATGCTACCTGACTGGCAACCATGTATTTAGCCTATGTTGAGCTAAGTGCAACTGATATTTGTTTCCTGATATACAAAGAAAGTGTAGCTGAACCAAGGTTGAATATTCCTCCATAAGTGCTCTTTTGGTCTAATGGACTACCTACCAAATCAGCATCCGTGAAGCCTTGTAGATTCACTCCCTCTGTCCATATGTACCATAATCTATACTGTGTAGTGCCTGTGATCTTAGCACATGCTTCACTACCTTCCAAAACAACTTGGTAGGCTAAACCATAGCTTGACTCAGTTGGTTCACCGCAAAGCATAAGTTGGGTCGAGTGTTCACCAGATACATAAGTGAACCCACCAGCTGCCGATAAACAATAGCAGCTACTACTCACCTAAAGTAGCATCATCCTTCCTCCAGTTTCCAGCTAGAGGAGTCTGCATGGGTTTGCACTTCTCCATGTGAAAGTGCCTGAGTATCTCATTGGCATACTTTCCTTGAGACACAAATACTTCCCCAACTTTCTGCAACACTTCCATGCCTAGAAAGTAGTGCATGAGGTCCATGTCCTTCGTCTTGAACTCTCTTGCAAGGTCCTCCTTGCAAGACTGCATCAGCTAGTCATCACCTGTCAAAATTAGATCATCGACATAAAGTACAATAATCAATGGCTTACCATCTACCATGATGTGGTATAGGTTTGCATCTGCATCACTCTTTGTGAAGCCCAACCCGGTGAAATAGTTGTTGATCCTGGTATACCAAGCACGGGGTGATTTCTTCAGCCCATATAGTGCTCACTTGAGCCGGTAGACATGCGACTCACGATCGAAGGTCTCAAATCCTTTGGGCTGCTCAATGTATACCTCTTCCTAAATCTTCCCATTGAGGAACATCGTATTCAAATCCATGTAATGGATCTTCCAACCCATATGAGATGAAAGAACTAGCATCAATATGACAGATGAGTACCTTACTACGGGAGTAAAGGTCTCATCGTAGTTGATCCCCTCAACCTGTGAGAAACCTCGGGAAACAAACCTTGCCTTGTGTTTCTCAACACTACCATCAGCTGCCTGCTTTACCTTGTAAAGCCATTGGGAACTAACCACTGACTTGTCCCCAGGTGTAGGGACAACATCCCACACACTGTTCCATATGAGAGAATCATACTCTTCTACCATTGCATCAACCCAAACTGGTTGTTGCACTGCCTCCTGAAAAGAAGAAGGTTCGGTCGCTACACACTCCCCAACCAAGGCCATGTAGCCAGTGTATCTCTCAGGAGATCTCCTCTGTCTACGTTGAGAGGAAGGCTACCCCACATTCTATCTCGCATCTAACATCAATCTGTTAGCTTCCCACGAGCGTTTCCACCCATCTCTATTAGTCTCTCCAAGAGTGGTGATCTCCACTACTGGATCCTCTGCATGTGGCTGATCCACATCATCAGGAGGCTCCTCCTCCTTTGGAACTAACAGTTCCTTATCACCATGCAACTTGAGCTCCCTCTTAAGTGACAATCGCATGACTCTTTGCTCGTCGAACTTCAGATCCCTGCGCACTATGGTCCTCTGACTGGCAGGCAAAAACACACGATAGTTGTGGGGCATATGTGTACCCCACAAGCATCCCCAACTCAACTCTTGGGTCTAGCTTCTTTCGAGCATCTTTAGTCACATGACAGTAGACTGATGATCCAAAGATGTAGAAGTGAATCACATCTGGTCGCTTCCTTGAAAAAGCCTCCATAGGTGTCTTCATCCCCAAAATATGATAAGGACTTCTGTTCTGAAGATACATTGTTGTATTGCATGCCTCAACGCATAGATGAAGTGGTAGGATTTGGTCATTTAACATCGCTTGAGCTGCTCCCACAATAGATCTGTTCTTCTTTTTGGCCACCCCATTCTGTTGTGGGTTATGGGGTGTTGTCAGTTCTCTTTTAATTCCTTTTGTAGCGCAGAAGTCTTTAAACTGTTGGGAAACATACTCTCCACCATTTTTGCTATGCAAGGCTTTTACTTTCTTCCCAAATTATTTCTCTGCCGAGGCTTTAAACTCACAAAACCTCAAGAAGGTATGATCCTTCTTTTTCATAAAGTAGATCCAATATCTACAAGAAAACTCATCAATAAAAATAACACAGTACCTTTGCTTAGTGGTAGGCTGTAGAGAATGGTCCACATACATTTGAGTGAACTCACTCTAGGATTGATCTAGCTCTACTATCTTGATCTTGAAAGGAATATTTCACATACTTATCCAAGGTGCATCCTTTGCATGTGTCTGTTTGCTCCAGTTTTCCCTTGGGTAAGCCAATAGAAATTTGCTGCATGATCTTCAAGGCCCTGTGATGAAAGTAGCCCAGTCTTCTATGCTATAGCTCGCCAACATCTTGGCTTTGCACCACATCTACTTTTAATTTAGCGCAGCACAGTCTTCTACCTCCAACTTGTAGAGATTCTTTACTCGAATCCCTATTCGCTTGGTCTGTCCAGTGCCGATATGCCTCACGAAAACTTTTCCTTTACTAAAGACTACATCATAGCCTTTATCTTCTAGCATAACAACATACACAAGATTCTTTTTTAGACCTGGTACATACATAACAATAGTTAGGGTGAGAGGAGCACCATGCTCCCTTTGAAACACAACTGTACCTTGATCTGATACAAAATATTTTCCATCATTGCCCATCTCGATCCACATCTGGAGATCCTTCTCCTCCAGTGTACTGAAGAGATTCCTGTCACTTGAAATGTGGAAAGAAGCTCCACTATCCAGGTACCAAACACATCCCACCATGGATGAAACCATGCATCTGATAAGGGAGAAATACAACTCAAATTGTGAAGCTAGTGCATCACCATCAGATCCCTTTGAGGAACCCTTCTTGGATTTCTTCTGTGGACAATTCATAGCATAATGGCCTACTTCATGACAGTGAAATCATCACACCTTCGACTTGTCAACCTTCTTCCCACCATGAGAAGATTTGGATTGGGATGCCTTCCCTTTCCCTTTCTTAGCTTTACTCACTAAAGCTAGATTTTCTTCATCAACTTGTTTTGATGAAGATCCATCTCTAGTGCTCTGCCTTATCTCCTCCTGCATTAGGTTCGACCAAAGTCATTCCCAATTTGGCAGTTTCTCTCTTCCATTAACCGAGTCCTGGTAGCTATGCTAGCTCTTAGGAAGACCGAGGAGTGATAGACTCACCATGTCGTCATCAACGGTCACGACCCCTACACTTGCAAGCTCATCCCTGCAGGTGGTGAGCTTTTTCAGGAACGTAGAGATTGTGCCGCCCTTTTCGCACTTGATCTTTCGAAGTTTGTCCTTCAGCGCCGGCTTCCTCTGATCGCTGCTATTTTAATAAAGATATTCAATGTTTTCCACATCAAAAACGGAGTCTACTTCCCATGGAGGCTCGAGATAATGTGATCTCGAACTCCCTCCAAGAGGATTCTCCTAGCTCTAGCCACACACTTTTTCCATTCCGCTAGTTGAGTAGCATCAGTCGGCTTTTGGACTTCTTGATCAGTGAAGTCCTTGAGACTGTTATCTTCCAATACTGCCTCCATGCGATCCTTCCAGGCTATATAATTCGATCTGCCATCAAGGGCATATTCGAGTCTTAAAACACTAAACATCGTAGGTGAAATAGATGTGATAAGAACTCAATTTAATATTCAGAAACCAAACTTCGTACTTCTCTTGCTTGTATACTATTCTTTCTTGATCACCTTTGCTCTAATACCATGTAGAATTTTCACTGTAGATCACTTGATATATGAAATGTCCTAAAGCATAATCCTAGATCTACTTCTACCATAAACTTTGGGGAAGCTTAAATAGATATGAGCATCATCAAGCATGAATAGATATAACTGAGAATTAGAAGTAATCAACTATAACACAAAAGATATATCGCTAGGGAAAGCAACAGCCTAAAACCCCAACTCTGTATTTTCATACAAGTGGAGATCTTGTTCAAGTTACAAAAAGAATCAACTCTCAAGATATCCTGTTCTCTCTGCACTCAAACAATACAAGTCACAGACTCAATAGACATAGAATATATCTTCCTCAAGCCCTCCAAGCCTCCTATTTCCTTGCGCAGTTTTGATTGGGGTCCAATGATATCACATGTGTGAATTGGCCTCATCACACTCACTTTAACCTCAGGTCCAACTGTGAAATCCATAAGGAATAACATTCCTTCTAAATGCAAGGAATATTCACCAAGTAATATCCTAGCAACTGATAGTACACTGTCCCTCCATCTGATCTCAACTGGGTCCCTGACTGAATTGACATGCTTGAGTTATCCATGAGTGAATACTCAGTTATCTGAAATACAATAGTTACATGCATGCATGCATTAACTAACTAAACTCTCATTAATTTAACAAACTGTTAAATTTATCTAACTGGACTTGACTAAGTTAAACTAAGTCAACTGATTACAACTCAATATTACAACTCATCCTTATCTCTTTAACTGAAGGCTAAATTCCTCAATTAATGGAGAAAATGTTGCATGTCCTCACATAGACTTCAAGTTTGATTTTCCTTAACTAATTAAGTCAAGATGAATTAATTAATTAATTTTCAAATTGCTATTGATATCAAATTCGAATTTTTCTTCCTATGTTTAGTCGAGGGACTGACTAAAATAAGAAGGGATCCCGAAATGCTATTTTTAGAAAAGCTATTTTTAGCACTTTCACTTTTCACCCATTGTTGCTAAGATCTCCAATGGATGAACTTATATTTATAGCCAGGCTATTTATAGTAGTGCTATTTTTAAAATTTTATATTTTTAGCATTTCTTGTTTCACATTTCAACACTCCCTCTCAACAAGAAAGGAATTATCAGTAACCCCAATCATGTCTCTATGGAACTCGAACTTGCATTTTGAAAATTCCTTAGTCAAAATATTTACATCCTGCTCCTCGGTCAAAACATACCATAACATCATGATCCTCTTGATCACACAGTCTTGTAGATGATGGTAACGGATATCTATATGCTTGGACCTGTCATGAAGCACTGTATTCTCAGAGAGTTTTATGCAACTCTGATTATCATAGTATATCACTGTAGGATCCATCATCTGTCCAAACAATCCCACTAGAATCTTCTGCATCCAAATGGCCTCGTATGCTGCCTGACTGGTAGCCATGTATTCAGCCTCTACTGAGCTAAGTGCAACTGATCTTTGTTTCCTGCTATACCAAGAAACTGCAGCTGAAGAAAGGTTGAAGATTCCTCCAGAAGTGCTCTTCCGGTTTGATGGACTACCTACCCAATCCGCATCCGTGAAGCCTTGCAGCTTCATTCCCTCTGTCTGTATGTACCATAATCCATAATGTGTAGTGCCTTTGAGATATCTCAACACATGCTTCTTTGCCTTCCAAAATAGCTTTCTAGGCTGATCCATAGCTTGACTTAGCTGGTTCACCGCAAAGCATAAGTTGGGTCAAGTGTTCTCCAAATACATAAGTGAACCCACCAGCTAACGATAAACAACTTGAAGTAGCATCCTCCTTCCTCCAGTTCCCAGCTAGAGGAGTCTGCATGGGTTTGCACTTCTCCATGTGAAAGCACCTGAGTATCTCATTGGCATACTTTCCTTGAGACACAAATACTTCCCCATCTTTCTACCACACTTCCATGCCTAGAAAGCAGTGCATGAGGCCTATGTCCTTCATCTCGAACTCTCTTGAAAGGTCCTCCTTGCAAGATTGTATCAACTGGTCATCACCTGTCAAAATCAGATCATCGACATAAATTACAATAATCAATGGCTTACCATCTACCACGATGTGGTATAGGTTCACATCTGCTTCACTCTTGGTGAAGCCCAACCCGGTGAAATAGCTATTGATCCTAGTATACCAAGCACGGGGTGCTTTCTTCAGCCCATATAGTGCTCGCTTGAGTCAGCAGACATGTGACTCATGATTGAAGGTCTCAAATCCTTCGGGCTACTCAATGTATACCTCTTCCTCAATCTTTCCATTGAGGAATGTCGTCTTCACATCCATATGATGGATCTTCCAACCCATCTGAGCTGAAAGAGTTAGCATCAATCTAATAGATGAGTACCTTGCTACGGGAGCAAATGTCTCATTGTATTTGATCCCCTCAACCTGTGAGAAACCTCGGGCAACAAACCTTGCCTTATGTTTCTCAACACTGCCATCAGTTGCCTGCTTTACCTTGTAAAGCCATCAGGAACTAACCACTGATTTGTCCCCAGGTGTAGGGACAACATCCCACACACTTTTCCATATGAGAGAATGGTACTCTTCTAACATTGCATCAACCCAGACTGGTTACTGCACTGCCTCCTGAAATGAAGAAGGTTCGGTTGCTACACACTCCCCAACCAGGGCCATGTAGATAGTGTATCTCTCAGGAGATCTACTCTGACTGCGCTGAGAGGATGGCTGCCCCACATTCTCTCTCATATATAGCATCAATCTTTTAGCTTCACACGAGCGTTTCTGCCCATCTCTGGAAGAATCTGTAGGAGTGGTGGCCTCCACTACTGGATCCTCTGCATGTGGCTGATCCACATCATCAGGAGGCTCCTCCTCCTTTGGAATTAACAGTTCCTCATCACCATGCAACTTGAGCTCCCTCTCAAGTGACACTCGCATGGCTCTCTGCTCGTCAAACTTCAGATCCCTGCGCACTATGGTCCTCTAATTGGTAGGACAAAACACACGATAGTTGTGGGGTGTATCTGTGTACCCCACAAGTATCCCCAAATTAGCTCTTGGGTCTAGCTTCTTTCGAGCATCTTTGGTCACATGACAATAAACTAATGATCCAAAGATGTGGAAGTGACTCACATCTGGTCACTTCTGCGAAAAAGCCTCCATAGGTGTCTTCATCCCCAAAATACGATGAGGACTTCTGTTCTAAAGATACACTGCTGTATTGCATGCCTCAGCCCACAGATGAAGTGGTAGGCTTTGGTCATGCAACATCACTCGAGCTGCTCCCACAATAGATCTATTCTTCCTTTCAAGCACCCCATTTTGTTGTGGGTTATGGGGTGGCGTTAGTTCCCTTTTAATTCCTTCTGCAGCTCAGAAGTCTTTAAATTGCTGGGAAACATAATCTCCACTATTTTCTTTATGCAAGGCTTTTACTTTCTTCCCATATTCTTTCTTTTCTGAGGATTTAAACTCACAAAACCTCAAGAAGGTCTGATCCTTCTTTTGCATAATGTAGATCTGACATCTACGAGAAAAATCATCAATAAAAATAACATAGTACCTTTTCTTAGTGGTGGAGGCTGTAGAGAATGGTCCACATACATCTGAGTGAACTCACCTTAGGATTGCTCCAGCTCTACTATCCCGATCCTGAAAGGAATATTTCGCATACTTATCCAGGGTGCATCCTTTGCATGTGTTTGTTTGCTCCAGTTTTCCCTTGGGTAAGCCAATAGAATTTTGCTGATGATCTTAAAGGCCCTGTGATGCAAATGGCCCAGTCTTCTATGCCACAGCTCGCCAACATCTTGGCTTTGCACCACATCTGCTTTGTAACTCAGCGCAACATAGTCTTCTACCTCTAGCTTGTAGAGATTCTTTACTCGAATCCCAATTCACTTGGTCTGTCCGGTGCCGATATGCCTAAGGAAAACTTTTCCTTTACTAAAGACTACATCATAGCCTTTATCTTCTAGCATAGCAACAGACACAAGATTCTTTTTCAGACCTCATACATACTTAACAACAGTTAGGGTGAGAGGAGCAACATGCTCCCTCTAAAACACAATTGTACCTTCACCTGAGACACAATATTTTCCATCATCGCCCATCTTGATCCGCATTTGGAGATCCTTCTCCTCTAATGTACTAAAAATATTCTTGTCACTCGGCATGTGGAAAGAAGCTCCACTGTCCAGGTACCAAAATCATCCCACCATGGATGAAACCATGCATGTAATAAGTGATAAATATAAATCAAATTGTGAAGCTAGTGCATCACCATTAGATCCCTTTGAGGAACCCTTCTTGGATTTCTTCTGTGGACAATTCGTAGCATAATGAGCCACTTCATGATAGTGAAAGCATCACACTTTCGACTTGTCAACCTTCTTTCCACCATGAGAAGATTTGGATTGGGATGCCTTCCCTTTCCCTTTCTTAGCTTTACTCGCTAAAGCTAGATTTTCTTCATCATCTTGTTTTGATGAAGATCCATCCCTGGTGCTCCCCCTTATCTCCTCTTGCATTAGGTTTGACGAAATTTGTTCCCAATCTGGCAGTTTCTCTCTTCCATTAACCGAGTCTTGGTAGCTATGCTAGCTCTTAGGAAGACTGAGGAGTGCTAGACTCACCATGTCATCATTAGCAGTCACGACCCCTACACTTGCAAGCTCATCCCTGCATGTGGTGAGCTTGTTCAGGAACTTAGAGATTGTGTCACCCTTTTCGCACTTTATCTTTCGAAGTTTGTCCTCCAGTGCTAGCTTCCTCTCATCGTTGCTATTCTGGTAAATATATTTCAATTTTTTCCACATTGAAAATGGAGTCTCCTTCCCATGGAGGCTCGAGACAATGTGATCTCGAACTCCCTCTAGGAGGATTCTCCTAGCTCTAGCCACACACTTTTTCCATTCTACCAGTTGAGTAGCATCAGTCAACTTTTGGACTTCTTGATC
Source organism: Pinus taeda (assembly GCA_000404065.3). Classification (NCBI taxonomy): domain Eukaryota; kingdom Viridiplantae; phylum Streptophyta; class Pinopsida; order Pinales; family Pinaceae; genus Pinus; species Pinus taeda. Next base: position 88,218 of record APFE031496892.1, read on the forward strand.
AATGAAGTCCTTGAGACTGTTATCTTCCAATACTACCTCCATGCAATCCTTCCAGGCTATATAATTCGATCTTCCTTCAAGGGCATATTCGAGTCTTAAAACACTGAACGCCATAGGTGAAATAGATGTGATAAGAACTCAATTCGATATTCAGAAACCAAACTTCGTACTTCTCTTGCTTGTATATTATTCTTTCTTGATCACCTTTGCTCTAACACCATGTAGAATTTTCACTGTAGATCACCTAATATATGTAATGTCCTAAAGCATAATACCAGATCTACTTCTACCATAAACTTTGCAGAAGCTTAAACAGATATGCGCATCATCAAGCATGAACAGATATAACTGAGAATGAGAAGTAATCAACCATAACACAAAAGATATATCACTGGGGAAAGTAGCAGCCTAAAACCCCAACTCTGTATTATCATACAAGTGGAAATCTTGTTCAAGTTACAAAAATAAATAGCTCTCAAGCTATCCCATTCTCTCCGCGCTCAAACAATATAGCTCACAGACTCAATAGACATAGAATATATCTTCCTCAAGCCCTCCAAGCCTCCAATTTCCTTGCACAGTTTTGATTGGGGTCCAATGACATCACATGTGTGAATTGGCCTCATCACACTCACTATAACCTTAGGTCCAACTGCGCAATCCATAAGGAATAACATTCCTTCTACATGCAAGGAATATCCTAGCAACTAATAGTACACCGTCCCTCCATCTGATCTCAACTGGGTCTCTAAATGAACTGACATGCATGGGTTATCCATGAGTGAATACTTAGTTATCTGAAATACAGTAGTTACATGCATGCAAGCATTAACTAACTAAACTCTCATTAATTTAACAAACTATTAAATTAATCTAACTGGACTTGACTAAGTTAAGCTAAGTCAATTTATTACAACTCAATATTACAACTCATCCTTATCTCTTTAACTAAAGGTTAAATTCCTTAATAAATGGAGAAACTGTTGCATGTCCTCACATAGACTTCAAGTTTGCCTTAACTAATTAACTCAAGATAAATTAATTAATTAATTTTCAAACTGCTATTGATATCAAATTCGAATTTTACTTCCTATGTTTAGTCCAGGGACTGGCTATAATAAGAAGGGATCCCAAAATGCTATTTTTAGAAAAGCTATTTTTAGCACTTTCACTTTTCACCCATTATTGCTAAGATCTCCAATGGCTAAACTACTATTTATAGCCGAGCTATTTATAACAGTGATATTTTTAGCATTTCTTGTTGCACATTTCAACAGTAAGGTTTCATTCACCAAAATATTTTTTGGAGAAAACCCTGAGAAGAAATCAATTTATCTTGTTGAAATTCTTTTAAATGATGGTGTATATGATCACTCATTGTTTCTGGAGGCTTAAGAGTCCTTGAACAATCTTTGGAAGCTAGAAGAAATCGAATATTATCTTGAAACCAAGAAGAATTTCAAACACTGTGAATTTCCTAGAAGGGTTGCTTTGTGGGTTGCTCCTTGGGTTGCTCTACCAAAAATGTCATGCAAAGAGTAGCTGTGCTTAGAAAGGTCATAGGAAAGGTTGGCGACCATACTCGGAAGTGTCACATCTCTTCCAAAATGAAATAAACCCTTGATTTTTCACAAATTTTTCTCCTTTTTGAGTTTGCATGATGATGACTCAGAGATCCTTTTAAACTCAAATTTGGAACCTTGACACTTTATAACCTTTGAAATTTGAACCTTTGTAACTTTATTGGATTTCTTGAAACATTGGATCTTTTTGCAACTTTGAACTGCAACCTTTGGAACTTTGAAGTACTGATTACATATAAAAACATAAAATTACATTTGAAATCAAAATTTATTGAAGATACTTTCTTATTACCACTCCTCCCTTGCCAGATTTTATGCATGAAATGAAAGTTTTAGTGACCTTGAAACCTTAATGACCTAATGGAAGCATTGAATTGAATGAAATCATGACGGTGATGACTGACTGATGATAGTCTCTTAATGATGATACACTTAGTTGAGTAATGATAGTGACCAACATGTGAAATTCTTGAGAGAGTAGAAATAACCCTAGAAACACTAACCAGTGACCAAATTTTATTTTGAAAACCTAGTGACATTATAAAATTTGACTTTGAGACCCTTAAAAAAACTTGGTAAAATCATATTTGAGAACTGACTGGCACTAATAGTGACAACGCCAAAAATGTTTGTGTTCTTAATTGTTCCTTTATACGGAGTAGTTAATGCATCAAACCATTAATCATCAACCAGTGTAAGTATTTTGATTTAAAGGTTGTTAGAAAAATCTGTGCAAGTGAAAAGTCCCTAAATTGTTATTGATTCCTATAAACTAATGACAAGGAATTCACTCCAATAAGCTTAAACAAATTACCCACTCACTCCTACAAATTCAAATAAATTACTCTGTCACAATAACCCATTTTCAAACCCTAGCTTCCTTTAGTTATATTGAAACTAGAACATTTCCCTTGAGTTGGTTATGAGAGTTATTTCTCTTCAAATATGATGAATAGTTTACTTCGTCATAGTTTGGGAACTAGCCCTAGTCTTTTCATATAGGTGTAGATGCTAATCCCAAATCCAAAATAGATATTTGTGTTCCACTTACTCTAAAAATAAACTTGTTTACACTGGAAAGAAACAAATCTTGTGATCTCAAACAAAATTGATCACTCACACATATGATTATTTCAAATATGTAATAACAATTAATAAACATGCACACATTGAATTTGTAATTGCAAAATCCAAGAAACATTACTTATGCCCACAAAAAAAATACACAAGGTACCTATCAAATTCGAGGAGGCCCTTCCTCTCTCTAGATAGGCATGATTACTAAACTTTACAAGCTAAATAAAAATAACACAATGATAAAAAATTAAGTAGGAACAAATTTCTTTAAATTTAAACTTGCAGAGGAAAATACACAAAGAGTTTATGCCTACGCTCACTTTTTGGAACTTTTTTTTCTCTTTATCAAGAATTGTATATATTACATTTCAAAGGGCTTTCAAGCTGACCTATTAACTTGGATCTATTTTTATCTAAATAACAAATTGATAATAGAAAATAGAACAAATAAACTCGTGTTAATGTTGACCCAAAATTCATCTGATTCGATTCTTCAGCAAGATGGTGTCAATATGGATTGAGAAGGTAATTTTGTTAGCTATTTTTAGAGATTCGTTGATCCCATAACTATTTTTGCATAATAGTTTTCAAAATAGATAGATCCCATCCCTCAAGGGTCGGATTGATCCATATCCTTGCAATAACATTGTGACTCAAGCAAATTATTGGGTAACTTAATTGTGAATTAAATTACTTACATTAAATCATCAATCCAGGGTTCGTGAACTTGCGAAGTACACTTGCTCTATATATTTTAGGCAATCAACTTTCTAATTGCAAGATGAAAATTAACCTATTTATGACAAGGTCTTAGTAAGGATACACATAAGTTCTATCTTAGAGGCTTAGATCAAATTCAATACTTGGAAATTAAATTAATTCAAATTAAACTATGCTAATGTGAAAGCTTTAAATTCTATTCTATGAGACAAGGAAATGAAATCTTATTCTATTCAACTTTGAAAAACAAATTTATTCTACTTATGCTTTGAAAGGAAACTTAATTTACTTGACTTGAAAAAGAAACCTATTCTATGAATTCATGAAGAAACTCTATTCTATGAAGCCTTGAAAGAAAATCTAATCTATATGACTTGAAAGGAAATACAAATTGTTTATTCATGAAAGCAAAGTTGTTCTAAAACTACAATATTGTGGAATGAAAGTTATTCTAAAAAACAGAGAAAATTTTGGAAACCTCAAAAGGTTATTGATGTGCACATTTTGAACCAAAACTAATCACGACCCATTGAGCATAAACTTAAGATTAATTAAATAAAGCAATTAATTATAAGACTAAGAAAAGAAGACAAGTTAAGGAAATAATTTGGTGTTTTTGATTTATTATCAAGCGTTCGACCTGTGAAGAACCAAAGGAAAATAAGTGAAATTATAATTTAAAAGACAGTGTTAAATCAAAATAGAGCATTTAACTGAATTGAATAACTAAATGAAATGAAATCTAATCTAATTGTAGAGTGAAAAAAATTAAATCACAATAATGAAAGACAATTATACTATCTCTCACACATCCTTAGGGAGCCCTCCTTTTGAGTGCGAGATGTTAAAATTTTATATCACAAGACTTAGAATCGCCAACACAATCATGAATATGCCATGAAAAAAGATTATATTAATTCAAATGTGAAAACAGAGTCTACAACAAAAAATTATAATAATCATAGTGTTGAGCTTAATTGGATGTCTCTTGCTTTCAAAATAAAGCATTTTTATAATGGTTTCAAGATCAACAACTTAAGAAATTTTTGCCTATAATCGGGAACTAGAATTGAAATCTAATCTTGTTGATCAAAATTGATCCAAAGTTATGCAGGAATGAAATGAAACATAGATTAAAACATAAACATAGATCTACAATGAAAACAAAAGTTCAATTCATTAATAACAAATACTCAAAACTGTTTACATGTAGAATGGAAATAAACTAGCTCAGACGATGGTAACCTATCTATGAGAAGAGATGTGACAGATACATGCCTTCTGAACTAAATTAAAATTAGGTTCAAAGGCTTATTTATTATTAAGAAATAATGGAAAACCCTAAACATCTAAAAACCTAACTCTAGGAGATGAAACACTAAAATTTTGTGGGCCCAGTTGGGGTTAATTGGTACATCAAATTCCCGGGCTCATAAATTTGGCATATGATCTCCGTTAGATGCATATGATACCTCATTAAAAATATATATATTAGTACTACAAATTGCAACTAAAAATCCTTATCATAGGCTTTGGGTTTTCTAGTTATCCAAAAAATAGTAGTTTAAAGCCTCAAAACGACTGTAGAAGTTCAAGACCTGAAAAATTGCCAAAAATAGTAAGTTGTGCTACAATTAAGGAAACTAAAAGAAACAATGTTAGGGGTCCAAGTGGAATAGATTGGTGGCCACCAATATCCACCTAGATTAGTCCTCCCCCATTAGGAAGCAATGGTCCCCATTGCATTGAGTGCCTCCATGAGATTGGGAAACTTCTGGTGAACTTGGTCCCTGGTGAGCCACTTGCCTTGGTGTAGGAGTTGGAAATATTTGACAACTAGATACAGTTGAATCCTTTGTTGATGAGTGTTCTTGATCTATGTGTCCATGTTCCGATCAATTGTGTCTTATTCCATGCATTTTGGTTTAGATCTATTGGTTTCAATTGTTTGATAAGGTATGATGCATGCAACAATGGTGGGAAGTGTGGCCGAAGGCAATCCACATTAAACATTGGGCATAGGCCAAGGAATGGGAGAATGGTGAGCTCGAAAAAATTGTCTCGCATGGCCTTGGTGATGGTTCAGGGCCCATATCAGAGTGATTGAAGCTTCCGATGGGCTCCGGAAATATGTTCTTTATGCAAATGCAACCAAACTTTGTTGGCCACTTGAAACTTATGTGGCACCTAATGTTGATCATGTCATTATTTTCACTTGGCAGTTTATTTATCCAAGATGTCATGAACATGCTTGAAGATGTATTGAACGTGTTCAATAAACCTAGTTGCTTTATTAGTCTTAGATTGCACATGTGTAGATTATTACTGTGTAGTCACATGAGGCATGGAAACGTTAATCAGACACAATGGTTGAAATACCAGACCCACTTGAAAGGGACTGCAGCCATTCGGGCTATGTTGAGCTATGTTAGAAATATGCTACACATAGGGAAAGATCTCATCCCATGTTCGTGGATGATTGGAGTTGTACATGTGTATTATGTGCACTATCATCATGTCGATGACCTCTGCCTGGCCATCAGTCCAGGGATGGAATGTTGTCAACTTGGTGAGCTTGGTGTTCAAAAATGACCAGAGAATCGACCAAAATGTGCTAAGGAACTTGTTATCCCGATCAGATATAATGCTCTGCGGGATCCAAAAATGTACCCACACTTGCTCAAAGAATAGTTTGGTAGTGTCCTCTATTGTGATACTCTTCTTGCAGGATGCCAATATAGCCATCTTAGAAAATTTATCCATGACCAAAATACATAATAATTACCATGCTTGGTAGAAGGGAGGCTAAATAGATAGTCCGTAGAGATAGATTCCTAAGGTTGGCCGGGAGTAGGAAGAGGACTGTACATGCCTTGCTTCTTGAAGGTTGGATTGGTGGTGGCATAAGCAGTGCAGGATCTGATATATTTTCCAACAGCCTTTTAGAGTTTTGGCCTATAAAAATACTTCTACAATACTCTCACAATTTTATCCACACCAAAGTGTCTTGCGACCCAACATTAATGTGCCTCCCAAATTAGTTTGACACACTCGCTTGAAGGAACAAAAAGGTGGTTTAGGTAGCATAACTATGTGTCATGGAGGTGGAAGTCTAGGACTTTCTTTCCATCCACTAATATCTAGTACATGGTGTCAGACTCTAGATCATTTTTGTATAGTTTCGTTCATCCAGAGGTATCGTGGCCACATGAGTTAAGGATAGTGGTTAGTGCTGCAACTGGGGGCCGACTGAGGAAATATAAAACTTAATTGGTGCTACCCTTATTGTATTTAATTTTCAAATGGCATTGTTGCAGATATGTGGACCACTTTTTGTGGTGATCATTCTGCAACTTCCCTTATGTATGTATAAACTGTAAAGTTCAGTGATTTGTGTGGATGATTGTCTCTTTCTCTAGAATGTAATGTTTCCATTGTTAGGAATCCTACACGATAGAATACATCTCTTTATCGTATGTGGGGTATTTTTGAATAGTATAAAAAATTGTCTCATTGTTATAGGCCAATGGATGCCCTTAGTGAGCGAGAACTGCACCAATAGCATAGTCGAAGGTGCCCATCTCAATTTCAGATAGTTGTTGCAAGTATGGAAATATGAGTACTAGTGCAGAGAAAACACGATGCTTCAACTCAATGAATGCCTTATGTTTGGACTCAGACCAAGAAAAATTTTCTTTTGCGATGCCCTTGGTAACTTGACTCAAAGGCCAAGTGATATGAGAGAATTACAACACGAACCTCCAATAAATATTGGCAAGGACCAAAAAGATGTAAAGCTCTGTTACAATGTCAAGATTGGCCAATCTTGAATGACTTGGATCTTAGCCAGATCCACATTCACTTCTTTCTCATCAATGATGTAACCTAGATATTTGACCTAGATCATGCCAAAGGTGCATTTCTCCAAGTTGGCACATAGTTTGTTCTATCGCAGGGTTTGAAGGACCTGCAAAATGTGTTGCAAGTGCTCTTCCAAACTCTTGTTGAAGGTGAGTATTTTGTCCAGATATAAAACCATGAACGAGTTGGTGAAGGGATGCAAGATGTCATCCATTAATCTCATAAAAGTTGTGGGGGAGTTTTTCAACCCAAAAGACATGACCAATCACTCAAAAAGGCCCTACTTGGATTTGAAGGTAATCTTCTATACATCTATGGGTTCTATTGGAACCTAATGATATCCAAACTTCAAATCTTGGAACCTAATGATATCCAAACTTCAAATCTATCTTGCTGAAGCACTTGGCCCCCTTCATATGGTCAAGAAGGTCATCAATCTTTGGGATTGGATACTTGTTTTTGATAATGATTTTGTTTAGTGCCTGATAGTCATTTCAGAGTCTCTAAGTCCCATCTTTCTTCTGTACAAGTACAATCGGGCTCCCACAAGGTAGGGAACTTGGTTGAATGTGTCACTTTTACAACAACTCCTAGATTGGCCACTTGATTTCTTCATTTTCAAAAATAGAGTGGCATTATATCGGCCCATTGGATAGGGGTTCTCTAGGAGTCTGATCAATTGAATGCTTGACCCGACAATACAAAGGTACCCATGTGGGTGAGTAGAAGATGTCCTTATATTCTTCCATGACCTTATTAACCTACTTCTACTGTGTGGAGGAACCCTTCCCGAGGGATACGATCTTCCCCTTATGTTTGAGAGTGAATCCGAAAGAAAACGAATTTCCCGATCTGGGAGATGATCTTACTACATTTCTTAGCATAGATCAAAGCGATGGTGGTAGGTGAGGCTACATCTAATATCTTGTATAGCTTATTTCCCAAATTAATAATAACAATGTGAGGCATGGGATTATACAAAATATGACACTTCCACAAGTATGGTTGGCCTAATAACACATCATGGAGTTCAAGAGGATCAAAATCACACAAAACCTCATTCGTGAAGGGATTGATGCTATAGGGAAGGTGGAGCTATTGACTAATGCAGAGACCTCATCCTTTGTGGATCCATACAATGATGTATGATTGTGGGTGTGGTGTGGTCAGTAGGATCAACCGTTTAATGGCCTTTACTAAGATGAGTTTCGTCTGGCTCCCACTGTTGACAATGAATTGTAGCAAAGAACCTTTCACCCACATCTATGAGTGGAAGAGATGCTCCCTTCCTCTAAATCTTTGGGCTCCATATTTTGTACCTTGGTTGTGGAAACGGTGGCATTTGGTTTGGCGTCAATAATATTCTTCCCCTTGTTCCCATTTTCAATTTCTAGCTCAAAATTAGAACATACATTGGGAGTGATATGGTTTGGGAGTGCTCTTTCCTTGCTTCTGATTCATAGATCAAAATTCACACTTCTTTTTCTAAAATTTTGTTCAATCTTGGTTGAATATTGGTATGCTACACCAAGCGAGGAGATGTCTAGGAACTCCATTTCTTTCTAAATTTATTTTTTCATAAAACCGTGGTAGTTGAGAACCAAAGGCCGTTCAAAGTATTTAATTCCCAAGTTTTGTGTAGAGTATGAAAAATGTTTGTGAACTCATGCACATATTGGTCCCTTTACTGCCATAATGTGGGCCATTATATGTACTTGTCTTCATAGCTCCGCACAGGGTAATACTGTTCCTTGAAAACATCTCAGAATGAGTCCCAAGCATGTGTGGTTGTAAACAAAGAGGGATCCTCGACCCTTTTCTCACAGTAAGTTTCCTAGTAGTCCTTGACATGGAGGGTGGCCTTAAGTAGTGAAAAAGTAATATTTTCCCTCTCGGAGAAATTATGGACTAAAACATAACCTTCTAGCATATTCAACCATTTATATACAACAATCACATCTATCTAACCTTTTAATATAAGGATATTGGATTTCACTTGTACCTTGAAGGGTGCAGCTGCTTCGAAGTGACTACTGGATGAAGGTATGTTTCCTGTTGGCATTCGCTGAAGGATCTTGGCAAAATCGTCTACCATCTCGTTCCTTTGCCGCTCAAGGGCTTCTTATAGCAACAATTTGATAAGATCTTATACTCCTTCTCTCTTTATTCCACCATGGGAGGCCTCCAATTTCAGTGGGGATGGTCTTGTAAGGGCTCAATCAATTCAAGTCCCAACTCCTTATACCCTGACCTCATTGGGGACATGCATAGAAAAATAGAGAAAGAGAAGATCGCTCTGATTCGACTCATCCAGATTTATGTAGGAATGAAATGAAACACATATTAAAATATAAACACATAGCTACAATGAAAATGAAACTTTAATTCATTAATAACAAATACTAAAAATTGTTTACATGGAAAATGGAAATGAACTATCTTAGGAAATGGTAGCTTATCTTTGAGAAGAGATGTGACAGATACATGCCTTCTGAACTATGTTATAATGACTAGATCAAAGCCCTGTTTATTATTTACAAACAATGGAAAACCCTAAACATCCAAAAACCTAACCCTAGGAGATGAAGTGCCAAAAGTTTGTGGGTCTCGTTGGGGTTAATTGGTACATCAACTCTCCAGGGTCGTAACATTGTCATACGATATTCATTTGATGTGTATGATACCTTGTTAGAAATATCTATCCAAGGACTACAATCTTAGATTACAAACGTCTACCAGAAATTAATGGTTTTCCTATTTTCCAAAAAAAGAGGCATTCAAGGCCTCAAAACGACTTCAAAAGTTCAAAACCTAAAAAACTGCAAAAAATAGTAAATTGCACTTCATTTAGGGAAAATGAAAGAAAAAAATGTTGGCGTCCAAGTGGAATAGGTAGATGGCCACCAATATCCACCTAGATCAAAAATAGGAATTTCGCCTCTCATGATTCACTATTGAAGGAGCGAATCATGAGAAGGCATTCATTGGCACATCATTGGCTTAAACTTAGGTCTTCATATCTCGCTCGCTTGTCATTCCCACACTCACTTGATTATAGAGTTGGTTCCTTGATATTATGTGTAAACCAAGTATTTCAGAGCCTTGTTGACCACAAGTTTTACCAATAAGTCATGCCTATTTTAAGAGATTCCATATGTGACCAATAGATGGATGTCAATGTAGGTAACATTTGGCAACTACTCATTTGCTTTGGTTGTCTTCTATCACACGCTAACCTGGAGAACTTAGGATTTGGTTGCAGAAATTATAGTTAGTTGTAGAAAGTGCATAATTTGGTAGGTATATCCTAGTTTAAACCGATTTCATAAAGAAAACATATATTTTGAGCTATTGATGGATGATTACATTTTTATTATCACTTTCATGACCTGGATGACCTTTAAGATAGAATGACCTAAAAATGTGTAACAAAAATGGATAGAAAATGTGAAATGGATTGCAAAAATGAGCATAGTTCGAAGCTTCAACAAAAATCAAGGCATCAACCTATGATTCATTCATCGATCTTAAGATTTGTGCTTATGTTGGTTTATAATTTATTCCAAATTGTGGGGATTTGTAACCATTGTCTTTCCATTGAAGAATATGCAACCTCATTTGCCTAAAACAATATTTTCATGCACACTTCACCAAGAAATTCACAAAACATACATTTTCCTTTCTATTCATTCAAAATAAAAACACAATTAATTATTACCTATGCAAAAGATTATACTTGTGCAATGTTCCAATTATAGATACAAGAGATAAAAAGGTTATGAAATATGTGGGAAGAGGAAACAAAACAACATGAATTCAAAATCCCAACATATATCTCCTCATCCAAATCTCCATGTAAGAAAGTTGTTTTAACATCTAATTTATCTAACTCCAAATCAATCAAAGCAAGTAGTAACAAATATTATCTTAACCACTAAAGAAAAGGTTTCATGGAAATATATTCCTATTCCATCCGAGAATAAATTTTTGAGACCACTCTCGCTTTATACCTTTCAACATTACCATCAAATCATTTCTTCATTTTGTAAACCCATTTACATACAACAATAAATATATCTTTAGAAAGTTCTACTAGGTCACAAGTTCTATTTCTCTCCAAGGCATCCATTTCTTATTTCATCACCAACTTCCATTTGGCACTATTGATATAATATACTTCTTCTGATAATGAGAAGGTTCTCCATCATCAATAACCAAAATAACGAATGAGGTGGTAAAATTGGTATACCTTTTTAGAGGATTTCTCTCCCATGTAGATCTTCTCAATGTTGATTGTGGAATTTCCTCATTTTCCTAAATATCTTCATCTCTACAAGTTCTTTATCGTTAAATTACCATTCATATTTTCAACTTCGAATTTAGTATTCATCATATCCACCATTATCCTCTACGTAGAATCTCCTTTCAAATCGATTTATTTTTAATGTAAAAATTCAAAAAAGGAAATATTTTCACAACTCCATTTTTCACAAATCCATTCAGAAACCTTGTTTTTACAAACTTCATTATTTTAATTTCAATTTTCCAAACCCTTTTTCCAAACCTAGTTTCTCAAAATCTGTTTCCTAGAAACCTGGTTTCAAATTTCTTTCTTTGAAATATTTGATTATCTTTGAAAAAAATAATAGGGTTTATTTTCCTCACAAAAACAAGGTATATTTTATTCACAATATTTTTAATGAACTCCATGAAATCACAAATTGAGGTGTACCTGGTTTTTTTGTTTGGTATTTATTCGAGTAGAAGTAATGTTGTTTGTTTTGGCTTGAACACATATTTCATCAGTTCAAATTCTTGTAGCTCATAGTATTTTTTATTTGCTTCATTTTACAACTCAAACTCCTCCTGAAAATGTTGTTTCTATGGCTCCACCTGCTCAATCTTTTTTGTCTTCTTTTTCTTCTATGTGTGGGTTTCCAAAAAAAATAGGGCTCTTCCATTACACATGGGCCTACACAAGTTGGCTCAACCTCTAACCTCAGTTGGTGGAAAAACTTTAACCTTTTCTAGACAGAATTTCACTTGACCTCCTCTGCATAAGTGGTCCCTCATCATATCTCCTCCACTACGTACATGGAAATACATGTCCTTTTCTTATCTTAGTGTGGCTTTGTATGACCTATCAACAAAGTGATTGTGACCCCTTTAATGAAATAAAATCTATTAGAACTAAGCCCCAATGTGAACTTGATGGTATATTACCACTTGCTGGTATTCTAAGTCTATTATAGCATTTAAAACATAGAAATAATCGCCAAAATAAATAATACATGGAAATTTTAAATGGTGTAAACCTAATGATTTTTCAAGAAAACATACATAGGCAAGGAAAGGTTTTTTTTAATTATCAAGATAAAATTACAATTAGGCTTACGAGCCTCCTCAACCTCTTGGTATTCATAAATGAAGTAGGTATTGCTAAAATAGTTTTGATAATTATCATTTGGTTCATACACCAACACCATTAGAATAACCGCAAAAACATTTACTTATATAAATTGAAATTTATACATTTTTTTAATAGAATTACTATCATACTTCAACATTATTTTGCCTCTTCTAATCAGGTGTGAGGTTGCAATCCCTTTGGAAAATGCTACTTCAATGGTTTTTCCAGCTATTAGGGCATATTTTGTTCAATGTGTGCCAAAATGTATAAAAGAATAGGCATAGGAGGTGAATGGATTTTTCATGAAAGGGTGTGGAGATAATCATATCTAAGGGTGCAAGATTCCTAAGGTTTCTTGAGTAAAATGGGTGTGCATTACAGTTTCAAACATGAGAGAGAGTGAATTTGCTAGCATTTCACATAAATGAGGGGGCATTAAAATGGATTAGGGAATGTTAGACCCAATGTGGAACATATTTGAGGTCTTTTAGAGAGAACCTTATTGGAAAATGTAACTAGTTTCTCTAGGTTAAGCATGTTCTTCATGCTTCTAGGGTTGTCATGTCATAAGAATATTTGTTAGAAGTCAAGAGAGCCAATATAATTTGTATAAGACCATATTAGGAAAAGTTGTAACATGTAAAAGATATTATTTTTATATCTAGAGAGACAAAAATACCTCCAAGCACAAGTCAACCTTTCCAGTGACAAGTCAGTCTAGAAGAGGCTATTCGACTTCCACATTTGGGTATATATAGAAGTAGTTTTGACCTCATTTGACACACATTTTATCAGCACAAGAGACAAGTTCGATATAAAGAAAGGAGCAATAGGGAAGCAAACATGAAGGTCAAGGAATCAAGAAGAAATTAAAAATAAGAAGAAATATTTGATTTTGAGCCTTATTCTCTCACTTATGAGAAGTAACTATGGTTTCAACAACTATTGTAGGGTTTGATCATATTCAATAAGAAGAGGAGATTCTTTCTACGTTTCCCCATTGGAGGGGTTTTGTTCTGGATTAGAGCCTACTTATAGTGTCTATTGTCTTTATTGTTTATTCTCTTGATAATTATTTGATGAAAATATCTAATAAAGAACAATAGAAGATAATTGAAATTCACAAGCAGTTATTAAGCATACGGAGAATCGATTTAAATAGCTTCCCTACTAAATTCTCCAACATGGTATCATAGCTAAGGTGAAGAAAGAGAACAAATCTTGAAGATCATCTTGTCAACTTAAGAAGGGATTTATTTTCAAGTGGAGTCATTTGCAAAAGGACACAAGGAAAGAAGAAGAAGGCCTATTTGCATAGAAGGAAGATTACTACATCAAGCTTTCATTGATGATCTCATAATCTTAAGAAGGATCAAGAACTTATTGAAGGAAGGACGGAAAAGCTATTGTTGAAGGCTCATTGGTGCATTCCATCACCTTGAAGAAAAACAAGAATCAAATAATTTTGGGATCATCATCCACTCTTTGAAGCTATTTGAAGACACTATTGTTGAAGGCATCCTAGGGCATATTTGAAGTCTGTTTGAAGGTCTTAAAAGCATCAAGATAGTTGGAAGACATTATAAAAAAAGAGGAATCTTGGTTGAAAAGTAGGTACCATATTATATTCTATGTCACAACCTATAGATCAAACAGATACATTTTGCAAAGAAAGAAACAAGCTCATTGGATCAACAAACTTCCGAGCATGGAAGAAGATAATTGACTTAGTGATCACAGAAAATGAAGTCATGGAATATGTTCTTGATCAATTTTTTTTACCAGGCAAAGGGAATACTCATTAGCTAGAAAAATATAAGAAGGGAGTAGTGAGAGAAAAAAGGATCATTGTTGAATCCATAAAGGATCATTTTGTTCCCTTTGCTTCTAATTTGAAGACATCCATATCTATGTATGATAAGTTGGTGAAATTGTACTCTATAAGTATATAAGGTCAGAATATTCCATTGAGGAATCAAATCTATAGAATAAGGAAGTTAAAATATGAAGACACAACCGCTTATATTATGAAAATCTCACAAATAAGAGACCGGTTGCAAGGTCTTGGGGAATTTTTTTTGATTCAGAAATGACTACTTGTGTATTAAATGCTTTTCCACCTAATTGGAGCAGATTTGCAACTAGTGTCTACTCAAGAAAGGATACTACTCCTTTTGATGAGTTATGGGCTCAATGTATCATGGCAGAAACTAGAATAAAGGAAAAGGATGGCACTGTTATAACACCATTTATCACCCTTGCTATTTGTGATGCTTGGTTTATGGCTTAGGGTAACCCCTCCTTCTAGACTTGGTCCAAATATATTAAAAACAATGTTTTATTCCCTGTACGCTACTTTTCCCTAAGATAAAAGCGTGTACACGTGGGTTAGTCAATTTCCAACCTGCGTATATGTGTTAAAACACTTAAAAAAATTGAATTTCCTTTATTATGGGTGGGGTTCACGGTTTTTACCTATTGATTACCTCCTATTGCCCGTGGCCCAACTGTTTCCCAACTAAAAAACTAATTGGGAGAAGTATAAATAGACTTCTATGGGAAGGCCTTAAGTAGGAGAAGAGATAGAGTTATTATACTGAGATTATCCTTGACTGAGTCTGATGAATCCTTGTTCCTCATGTACTTCCCCAAGCTTCAGGAAACCCCTGTTTCCTTGATTATAGATATTGTCCCTCTTGCTTGAGATATCATGGTGTTGGTTATGGAAGAAGATTGTTAAAGGCTGGGATAGGACGAATCCGAAGGATGGTTCCACTTTGAGCCGGAAGAATAATACTTTGGTGAATTATCTCCATGTTATTTATAGCTTACTGCAATAAAGAAATGTTGTCTTGTTTCCGAAAATAACTTTGTTTATGCATCAATTGTGTTGTAGTTCATGTATGAATCTTATTTTGATGTATAACTGATCATTAGCTTATATGATATAAAGTCAAATTTCGTGAGTATGCTTTACTTATATACTGCTATGTATGTTCTAATTAAATGATTTTTAGGTCTGAAGAACATCGGGAGTTGCAGAGGGTCTGAACCCTACTGGACCTACTCGAACGAAGGAAATCCGAGTACGGTCACTCTTATGTAGTTTGTTTATATAAGAATTTTGCCCGAGTAGTATGAGTGTTTCTTGTTGTAGTCTGCTTCTTCTCTATTGGGGTTCTAACCCAAAGCCCTAGGGTACTTATTCTCGTAACAGAATTGGCGACTCCACTGGGGATAACAATCTTGTTATTCATAGTTTGGTTTGTTCAGTGTCAATCAAGGCTCGGTCTTTGGTTTTCTTGCTATTATAGTCTTATTTGGTCTACTAGAGTCTCAGACCTTAAGTCTAATCTTTTTGATCTTCCTTTGTTTTTTACTTTTCTTGCAAAGATTTGCATATGCAGTTTACTCTATTTACAGTAGCATACACACGCTTGTTTCTGTGAAGTGAACCAACGTATATGCAAGTTTCCTTTATCAGAAGCACATGTACACGCCTCTGTGCTTGAACATAGTCGTGTATACCATTTTTTGCATTGTTTTTTCAAATTTTTCTCCCCAGAAAGATTTGTTTCCTGGTCAACTTAGTCTCTAAGTGGTCAATTTCTGTTTGAAGAATTTCATTATTCTGCAAGTTTTCTGTTTCGAAGTGTCTTCCTCATTGAAAAGATTTGGCATAGGTTTTCTTTTTGAGTGAGTTTGTAATTAGTATTTTGGCACACAAGACTTCGTTCAGAAGTTCTTCATTGTTTTGGTCCTCTAGAATGAGAGATTGTTTTCAATCTTAGTGTCAAGCTCGCTTTTTGGTCTAATTTCTTTGCTTTCCGTCATTTTGTGGCCTTATAGCTTTTATTGCTTTTTGAAAGTCTTTTTGATGAATTTGAAAGTATTTCTTTCCTGACTTCTTGGTTAGTTTGTCAAGCTCTTTTCTGCTGTTTGGGTCATTTAGTACAAGTTGAAGCCTTTTTGCTCAAGCTTTCGTTCATTTTCGAGTTTGTAACTTGCAAGGATTCCTTATGCTCTTCTTTCGGTATTTGAGTTTTAGTGGCATTTAGAGTGATTTCAAAAAGTTGTTTTGCTTGTTTCTTGAAAAAGAAAAGATCTCAAAAAAAATTGTTTTTGTTTTCTTTTGCCAATTTTGATTTTGGTTTCTTTTGATTTTTGAAAGTGAATTGCAATCTTTTGTGATTTGTCCTTGTTTGGAGAGAATTTTTTATTCAAATTTGTATACTCTTCAATACTTAAGTTGGATCATTAATAGTTATAAACAATTGGTTTTGTTTTTTTAAAGTGATTTAGGATCTTACATCTTCATTATACCTTGCATTAGGGTAGTTTTCATTGTTAAAAGCATTAGTAGTCCTTTTAGTTTTTGCAAGTGTGAAGAGTGTTTCAAGAAAAGAAAAGAAAAAGTATTTTTCTTTATAGAAGTTCTGTAGAACCCATGTAGAGATCTATTTTCATTGAAGAACAAATGATTGCATTCATGTAGTTATATTTTCATTGATTTCTTTTGTCTCATAAAAACACCATTGGTTTCACTTCCATCTATACCCTTGACTTAAAAGAACAGCCATTAAAATCAAGTGCTTAATTAAAATAAACTAGAACTTTTGTATTGTCTTCAGAATATACCAACAAGTTTAGGTTTATTAGGGCCTTGGATTAGGCGAGAGGAGAGTTAACTCTCCAAGGCCATTCTAAATTACAAAACATTGGAGTTTGATTAATGAGTGAAATCCAATAGCGTTAGGGAGACTGGGAAAGCTCTGTGACTGGTAGTAAAGCACAACGGTTAATGAAGAAGGACGAGAGATACCACCTCTCTTACTTATCGAATCCTACCTCACGATTATTCTGCCTGGCTTCTGATACAAGTTGGTAACCATAGTTTCCTATCCTAGGAACCACACAGGTGGTTGCGGAGAGGAATCTCGTGGCACCTGAGGTTCATGTTCAGCAGTACTTCTGGAGGGAACCCTTGAGAAGCTTGGGGGCTTGCATCGGCAAAGGTTGTTGTCTGGAGGTCAGCATAACTACCTCTGATACCTTCACTAGTAGGCCTAGGGCGTAATTACCCTGGTCTATTTTTGGAAGGCCCTTGGTATTAACTTTCTTGTATTTTGGTATCCAATCCTAATCACCAGGACCGAAAATACTTGAGAGTTGTTTGATTTCTGATATCTTTAGGGACATTTTAGTGAGTGTTTTGTGCTCCTAGTCGGCCTAGCTTTATAATTTTTTCTGAGTCTTTAAGTAAATCTTTTAAATAATTCAAAGTGGCTAATCAACCATCTCGATGGTCCAGGAGACTTCGTGGGCTATCACCTACGAGTCCAGAGCCTTCTCCTAGAAGGCATAGGAGAAATGTTTCCAGTGGTTTCCAACTAGTGGCAGCAGGCGCATCAGAGATTGATCTTCCGCTTGGGGGCATTAGTTCACAAGATAGACCTCGTACCAGTACAAAGTTAAAGAGGAACACACCCGTTCTTTCTTGAGTACTCTTCCAGTCAGAAGATAGTGTTGAAGTAGAAGAGCTTTCAAAGTCAGTTTAGGCTCCGAATTCTCCTCTCCCTCCTAACCATCTAGATGTTTTCTTATATGTTGGAACTCCGACTCACAGGCCTTCGAGCCTAGGCTTACATACATCTATTCCTTCAATGACCACTGCCAGAAGCATGACATCTATGGTGAGTGTTGCGAGCATGCAGAATCCCATATCTGTACAAGGGGGAGGAACTATTTCCACCCCTTCTAATACTCCTAGCATGACTATATTTGGGTCTACTTCGATTCATAAACGAGTGGAAGTTCTCAAGCTATTGCATCCAATTTTGGATTCTTCCTTTTTGGAATGTCGTCTCAAGGTATTCCTTAAGTTCCTTTGAACATACCATCGACCGCCTCTACATCCATGATGAGTGGATCGACTTCTTTTCAGGGTTTCCCATTTGGAAGTGGTCATATACCATATTCCAGTCTGACAACATGGTCAATGCCTTTTCCTTTTGCAAGTCAAGGTAGTAACCCCTTCCAGAGTTGGACAAACCCTGTGGTTAGTGGGATAGGAGCTGGGAATCAATTTTTCAGCCAACAAGGGAATGTGTCATATTCTTCGATTAATTCATTTCAAAATTTTCCACCCTTTGCTAATGCATAAAACCCTTATCAGGGGTTTTCAACTCCTTTCAATACTTTGTTAGGGGATAACTTCACTAGTTATGGAGTATTTTCGACCGGAGTTGGTCAAACTCCGAATTTCTCTGGACCACAAGGATCACTTTTTGGTTCAATAGGCTCTACGGGTTAATTCAGGAAACTTGGTGCCTATCAAAATCCAGGTCATTCTTTTCAAACCTTTGTGAACCTTGCCTGCTCTGGATGGAATTCCCAAGGTCCCCCACGACTTCCTTTTCTGGCCACACTTAATTTTCCAGACTTAACTAAATTGACGAATGATCCAATTAGGTATAATCCAGCTTGACCTCTGGTCCCAAATATAGTCCAAAGTCTGAAGGGAAGAGTAGTGAAGACCAAGGAGACCATGTGACCACATTTCACTTATGGTGCTCATCCAAATCCCTAATAGATGATTCGATCAGGTTGAGGTTATTTCAGCGCACCTTAACCAAAAATGTAGACAAATGATATATAGAGTTTCTAGGGGTCACCTATACTTCTTTCATTGATTTTGCTAATATTTTCTTGAACCATTTTCAGTTGCCTATCTGCTATGAAGCCAGAACTAAACTTATGGCCAACTTTCAGCAAGACACAAAAACTCACATTTCGGATCACATCCAGGAATGGAGAAGGATAAAAAGGCTTATCAAAGCCGAAATTACACCATATTTCCTTCTCGAATGGTTTCTCAAATCATTACAACCTGAAATCTCAAAGGATCTTTCTCTTTCTGGTGTTTATTCGGAAGAGAAGGCTTTTTTTGAGCCCAACAATTAGAATTAATATATTCTCAGTCTGGGACTCTTTAGAAAATCCTACCTGATGCTCCTAGATCTAAGGTTGATTTAGCCAAACCAAAGCCATGCCCTCACGCCAATGGTATAGTTATATCAACTGACACAAATACGGTGAACCTTTTGAATCAATTGCAGCAGTTGTCTCTACAAACTGCTTCTACTAACCAAGCAACACTGTATACACCTTCACCTTCCCAACCTACCTCTATAAATGTTGTCCAGGCCTCTAACCCGAAAGGAAATCAACAATCTGATGAGAAGAGGAAGGGACGAGGTAAGAAGAAGAACCAGGAGGGGAAGGCAATGTGAACAAACTCTGAAATGGTGCCGATGAGGGTAGAAAAGAGTCCAAGAAAAAGGTTAAGTTTCCATACAAGTTATGCAATAGAGATCATTTGAATCACCTCTGCCCTAAGATACAAGATGCTTAGCTCTTGTTAGTGCAGCAAGGGTCCTCTAGCTCCCAAGTTATTTTGACTAACCTTTTTCCCCAAGGGAAGCAATTACTTGTTGGCGTGAATTTGAATGCTAGTATCTCTGCAGCGACCAACTAAGAAGGGGAAAATTCCTCAAATTTTTATATGATGAACTCACATGTCGATGTTGCTACACAAGCACACGCTTATGGTGAAATGGAAACATCTAAGGCTAAATTTGTTCCTAAAACCCCAAACCCACTTCATATTGAGAAAACCTTTGCTGAGTCTATACCTTGGATACCAAAAGGTTCTGCAAAGAGCTCTACTATTAACCCTAATGTTAGGGCAGCCTAGAACTACTTGATTGTAGAATATCTAGCTCAAAATCCTTGTGCTATGTCTACTTTGGAGTTACTCCAGTCATGTCCTGGTTAGAGAAGTGCTTTTCTTTTAGCAATCGCTGCAGTAGATCCAAAGAATTCTTTAGTGCTCACTTTTGATATGCTGAATGTCAAAAAGAGACTTCCTCACCATATGGCTTTCCAGATAAAGTCCACTTACTGAAAAACCAATATTTTTTGGATAGTTATAGATAAGGGAGCTTCCACATGCATAATGTCTATGTCATGTTGGAAGGCAATTGTATCACCTTCAGATGTTACTTCACCAACTCTCTTGACAACATTTGACAGAAATTCTCATAGGCCATACAGAATTATCTTGACCTTTCCTATATGTGTTGGGGGAAAGGTCGTAAATATTGAGGTGGAAATTGTTGATGCCAACCTGGATTATAACCTCATTTTAGGAAGGAATTGGATTTACGAGATGGATGTTATAGTTTCATCTTTATTCTGCATCCTCTATTTTCCTCATGAGGGGAGGATTGTTAAAATTGATCAGTTAGATTATTCTCCAGGTGACTCCTACACAACTTCGGATTCTACCATTCCATTGGTGGATAATCCCTGTCAACCTATTGAGAATTTAGGAGTTGGGATGTACTCTTCGTTAAAGGGTGTATTTGACCTTCCTCCTCCTACAGCTAGAATCAATGCAATTTCATCCTCCAGGGGGCCTTCACAAAAAGAGTTCTTCTGAACTCATTATTTTTCAGACCCTTGGACCATACCTTCATCTACCACCACATTGGATGGAGGGAAGTTTGGTGGAATGAAATTTCCCATGTCTGCAGTAGAACTTAGCTATCAATCTATCATTAATTATATAGACAACCATCCCACTCCTTTTTCACAAGAGGAGTTAGATGGTGATGTGGCTCCAGCTTGGACCCTCGACTCTACTTCAGCTCTAGATTGTTTAGATACAGTTTTACCATCTGAAGAAGCAATTTTGGAGGCAATGGCGGGTGTGGATCGACCAAGGGAAGATTTCTATCATCGTTCATATTTTCTTCCTCCATTGCATGAAGTTGAATCCAGGTTCTCCAATCTGCTTACTAGCGATGTTTGTACAGTTTCAAACACTTTGGCTCCAGCACAATTATCTACCGAAGGTAATATTTCGGTTATCTCAAGAACTGTACCTATAAACATCTCTAGGAATCCTAACATTATAGAAAATGTCTTCATCAGAGCTGATTGTTCCCCTGAAGAAATTCAAATTTACACCGACGTCTTTAAAGAGTTTCGAGATGTGTTCGCTTGGTCTTATGAGGAAATGCCTGGAATTGATCTATCTATAGTCCAGCATGAGATCAAGACGTATGAAAATTCCAAACCTATTCGTTAGAAGCCTTGGATGGTCAATCCTCGGAAAGCAGTAGCTATTAAAGCTGAAGTTAAAAAGCTTCTTAAGGTGGGTTTCATATACCCTGTTCCTCTAACGGAGTGGGTTTCCAATCCAGTCTCGGTAGATAAAGAGCGAGGAACAATCCGAGTATGTATCGACTTTAGGGATTTGAATAAAGCTTGTCCAAAATACAATTACTCGATGCCTTTTATTGATCAAATTGTTGATGAATGTGTGGGTAATGAAATTTTTTTGTTCATGGGTGGATTCTCTGGTTACAATCAAATTACTATCCATCTAGAGGACCAGCACAAGACAACCTTTATTTGTCCTTGGGGCACGTTTGCATACAAGAAGATGCCTTTTGGTCTTAAAAATGTTGGAGCTCCTTTTCAGCGGGCCATGGCTTATGCTTTCCATGACATCAAACACACTATCGAAGCATACTTGGATGACTTAGCTTCTTGTTCTCGAAAGAGAATCGATCATCCTAGCCAACTTCGATTATTTTTTGAGAGATGTTGGTTTTATAGAATCTAGTTGAATCCGAATAAGTGTGTTTTTGCAGTCACATCTGGTCAGTTGTTAATATTCAGCATATCGACTGAAGGAATTCTAGTTGATCCTTTCAAGGTTGAGGCAATAATTCAGTTGCCCCCCCCCTTCTTCCATTCGTCAACTTCAAAGTCTCCAAGGAAAGGCAAACTTCTTGAGAAGATTTATAACAAATTACACCAAGATTACCAAAGGATTTATGTGTTTGCTTAAGAAAGGAGTTCCATTTTTATGGGACAACTTTGTGCAATAACATTTTGATGCCTTGAAACAGGAATTAATATCTGCTCCATTGTTGAGTCCACCAGATTATGGCAGAGATTTCCTTTTGTATCTCGTTGTGGCAGAATCAACCATAGGTATGATTCTGGTTTAGGAGAATGATCCTCTCAGTGAGAATGTAATCTACTACTTGAGTTGAGGCTTAGTAGGACCTGAGCTACACTATTCTCCTATTGAGAAATTGGCCTTGGTAGTGGTTGATGCTCTCCAGTGGCTTTGTCATTATATTCTGCTATGCAAAATGTTCATCTTAGCGGCTGTCAATCCTTTTCAGTTTTTCCTCAGTAGGCGAGTGATTGGGGGAAAATATAATCGATGGATTGTTATTTTGCAAGAATTTGATCTTGAGTTATTGTTAGCCAAATCTAAGATGTCATTGGTTTTTGTGGAATCAATTTCCGAGCTACCTTATGAAGAAGCCATTGTTTATGAGGAAAATTTCCCCGACGAACATTTATTCCTCATTTCTTCGCAAGATCCCTAGTATAGAGATATCATTATATATCTCGAGACTTTGAAGTTCCCACCTGCTTCCTCCAAAGATGAGCATTGAAAGTTACATCACCTTGCCAAAAACTATGTTATCATTGGTGATACATTATATTGCAGAGGGGTTGATTCAATCCTTAGGTGTTGCTTAACTTTGGAAGAAGCAAAGTATGTACTTAATGATTTCCACAATGGAGTTTGTGGCAGTCACCTATCAAGGCTTGCAAAAACCCATAAAATTTTGCGTGTCAGCTACTTTTGGCCTTCAGTTTTCAAAGATTGTATTGAAGTAATCAAACATTGCCACCCTTGTCAAATTTATACTCAAAAAATTCACTCACATCTTTCTCCACTTTTTCCTGTTATCATTGTCAGACCATTTACAAAGTGGGGTATTGACTTCACTACTTGTAATCCACCTTTGACGGTGAATCACAAGTACATCATTGTGGCCGTAGACTACTTTACGAAGGGGGTTGAGGCCATGCCTACTTACAAAAACGATAGTGAAACAACAACCTTGTTTCTTTTCAATCAGGTTATTTCAAAATTTGGTATCCCAAGAGGGATTGTCACTGACCATGGTAGTCACTTCTAGAATCAACTGATGACCGAATTAGCTCTCAAGTTGGGCTTTCAACAGGAGCATTTGTCTCTGTATTATGCTTAAGCCAATGGGCAAGTCGAAGATGTGAATAAGTCCCTTAAGACTATCCTGCAAAAGAAAATTGACAAAAATTGCTCCAATTGGCACATCATGGTGTATCCGACACTCTGGGCATACCGAACCTCGGTCAAGACTGCCACCGATTTTACTCCTTTTCAATTAGTTTACAAGTTGGAATCTATTTTTCCTATCGAATGTGAAATTTCATCCCTTAAGCTAGTTGTAGAATTTCTTCCAGAGATGTCTAGTCTTGAAGAACGCCTCATTCATTTGGAACATCTCGATGAGCAACATCGAGATGCCGCCATAATAAACGAGGCCCATAAAAAGAGGGTTAAAACTCAGTATGATAAAGATTTCTGTCCTTGGGTTTTTTCTGAAGGTGACCTTGTATTAGTCTATGGCCAAGATAAAGATGCCCTGTGAGTAGGCAAATTCAAGTCTATGTGGTATGGTCCCTTTGTAGTTAAGCAATTTTTGGGGAAAGGGGCCTATGAATTAATTGATTTTGAAGTGAACAAGCTGGTGGAGCCCTAGAATGGGCTCTACCTTAAAAAGTATTTTTCTTATGTTATGGCTGAACAATTTCTTATTTGTATATACTGTATTTTTGTACATATTTGTTTGGAATTTTGTGATATCAACATTTTTTTGATCTACTTTGGCAAATGATCTGAAAATGAGATCTTAAATCAATATTAAGGCATTACAAACTTATGTGCGGGAAAATTCCTATATTACTTAGTGCAACAGATCAAAAAGATTGTGAATAATATAAACAATGAGCAGCTAGAAAAACATAATAGGCACACACACACATCAACACAACAAATAATCAAGGAGTTCACCAGACTTCCTGGCTACGTCTCTTGGTCTAGCTTTCAGTGGTGACCTCTCTATTAAGTCCTTGAGTACAAAATATTACAAGTGTGAGCTCAACCCGAGTCCCAACACACAAATAATGATATTACACAAGGATGCTCGAAAACCTCGAGTCTCAGAGTGCACAGACTCCCCCTCTTAGTGCCTCTGATCAACTGTTCTGTCTCAGTTTGTCTTTGACCTTTGGCTTCCTTTCTCTGGCTCTTTGGCTCTCTGGTTGTCTCTATTCTGTCATTAGATGGCCTTTTAAGCATATCGATGCTTGTTTGTTCATCTCCCCTTTCAGGATCTCTAGCTTTTGGTCGCTCTCCCTTCCTCTCCTTCTGGAGTGTTTAACAATCATTGTTAAATTCCCTAAGGTATGGTGGCCACCTGTTCGTAACAGAAAGGACCACTGGCATGGGTCGCGGGTTAAGTCCTCCTTGTGTATGTTAGCGATGCGATATTGTGAGTAGATCTGGACCGTTGATCTGCACACTTGATCAACAACTGTCATTAAATCGCGTTGATCTCTATCACAATTTCCATAAGGCTGTCTACAATTTATTCCGCTTGCCACCTCCGATTGTGATATGCCGATTTGATTTGGGCCATAGATCTTATCCGATCTGACGGCTCCTGTGCAACATTGTTTGAACCTTCACTTTACTCTGTTTTCCGTCGTTCTTCGTAGATTTTTCCTCTGCGATAGTGATTTCCACCATTTCTTAATGTTTTCCCATGCAATAGTGTTCCTGATAGTTATGTATATGAAGACTTAGAGGTTTTTAGGATCCATATTGGATCACGCCTTCCCACTGAAAAGCTTTTGGACCACCAAAAGTTGTTTTTAGGCATCAATCAAGTAAGGATACAACTCCCTCACTTGTCCAATTTCTATCCATCATGCATTGCTTGGTTTTGAACCTGTGAGTCTGATTCTCAGGTACTGAACATCCCCTTGACACGTAGTTCTCACCTTCCTGTCCAGAACTGTGTCTTCCTATAACTCATTGACATGTTCAGGCAAAATATCATCAATAGAAGGCAAATAAATTTTCTCTTTAAGATATTCAATCAATGAAGGTTCATTTAGTCTCAAGTTTTCTACATTAACGACTGAATAGATTTGCATATAAGCTGGCAAATCAAGGCGAAAAGCGTTTTCACCAATTTTATCAAGTATCTTGAAAGGTCCATACCTTATTGGTTTTAGCTTCTTACCTTCACCTTGAATTCTATCTTTGTTGATGTATAGCCAGACTTGGTCCCCAACTTGGAAACTATGCTCAACTCGATGCTTGTCATGTCTTGCCTTGTACTTGGCCTGACTTCTTTCTAGCTATTCTTGCATTGCCTAGTGAATTTCTTGGATTTGTTCAATGAACTTGGTTGCTTTGTCCACATCACCATGTCCATCAACTGCGATGTCTTTACCAAAGTCAAAATCCAAGGGAGACTTTGGTATAAAACCAAAACAAGTCTCAAAAGAATATCTCTGAGTAGAAGAGTGCTTGGCATGGTTGTAAGCATGTTGCACATAACACAAATTCTCATCCCAAAGCTTGGGATGCTTGTGCAATAGCCTCTGAGCAACTGGATCACTATCCTTTTGACCACCTCTATTTGACCATTTGTTTGCAGATGAAATGTTGTGCTCTTCTTCAATCTGGTGTCCATCAACTCCCATAAACTTGACCAAAACTTCCCAACAAATCGAGAATCTTGATCAAATACAATAGAAGTGGGTAACCCAAAATGAACCCATACATTCTAAAAGAACAACTTCGTTGTTTGTTCAACTGTAACCTGCTTGATACATGGTATCAAAATACACATTTTACTGAACCTATCCATAACAATGTACAAATAATCATGACCTTTCCTAGATTTTGGAAATCCCCCAACAAAATCCATGCAAACACTTTCCCAAGGATGAGAAGTAATTGGAAGTGGAGTGTACAAGCCTAGGCTTGCTTGTGGCACACATAGTACATCCTTTAATATATCTAGAAACTGTTTCATGCATTCTTGGCCAATAACAGAACCTTTGCAACTGTGCAACTGTTTTACTTACACCAAAATGACTTGATATGAAAGGAGTATGTGCTTCTCAAATTATGTTAACTCTTTTAGTTTGTGGAATGCATAACTTTCCCAAATGATATAAGAGTTGGTCCTTAACATAATAATCCAATTCTTCTAATTGCTTGCCATGACTTAAAGTTGCATATACATCCTTAAAATCTACATCTTGAGCATATTGTTCAATGTAACTTTCATGCATTACTAAGTTATGCTTAAGTATAGTAGATGCATTTATTATTGGTCTTGATAACATGTTTGCAACCTTATTATATATTCCCTTCTTATATCTGATGACAAGATGAAATTGTTGTAGAAAACCCATCCACCTATAATGTCTTGATTGCTGCAATTTAATTTGTGAGTGCAAATATTGAAGTGGTTGATTGTATGTATGTATGATTGTTTCTTTGCCCATTAGGTAATGTTTCCACTTTGTCACATTTTGTACTAATGCATATAAGTCTTTATCATATGTGGGATAATTAACTACGGCATAAGTAAATGTCTCGGAATGATAGCATATGGGTTTATTGTGTTGCATCAACGCTGCTCCCATGGCATAGTCACTAGCATCTATTTCAATCTCAAATGGATGTTGAAGATATGGTAGTGCTAGTACTGGTGCTGTACTAATTTTTTCTTTTAAGGTGTCGAAGGATTTCTACTGTTTGCCTCCCCACTGAAACACCTATTTCAATCTTGTTAAAGCATGTAATGGAGCTGCAATCAAAGAAAAGTTAGCAATAAATTTTCTCCAGTATTGTGCTGCCCGTGGGAAACTCCTAACCTCTGTAGCAAATTTGGGTTTAGGCCAATTCACAATGACTTCAACCTTAGAGGGATCTATCTTCAATTCACCACCCCCTACAATATGACCCAAATAATTTAAATATATCTTGCCAAATTCATATATTGAAAATTTTACATAGAGATTTTCTCTTTTTAAAACATCTAAAGTTTGCTTTACATGCTTTACATGGTCTTCCCATGTCTAACTAAAAAAGAGAATGTCATCTTAATAAAAAATTGAAAAATCATTAATAAAAGGTTTGAGTACATCATTCATAACTCTCATGAATGTAGTTGGAGCATTAGTTAAGCCAAACGACATAACCAACCATTCATACAACCCTTTCTTTGTCTTGAAAGCAGTCTTCCATGCATCTTGTTCTGCAACTCTGACCTGATGATAGCCACTTTGCAAGTCTAAATTAGAAAATTAAACTGCTTCTTTCAATTGATCTAATAGATCATTAATACGAGGAAGAGGATAACGATTCTTGATCGTTATTTTATTCAGTGCTCTATAATCAATGCACATTCTCCACGAACCATCTTTCTTTCTCACTAGCATAATTGGAGATCCACATGGTGATGTGCTTGGTCTTATGAACCCTTTATCGAGCAGCTCCTGCACCTGCTTCTTTATCTCTACATTCTCTAAAGCTGATAACCTGTACATTACAATGTTAGGTAATGGAGCATCTTGCTACAAATGAATATCATGTTCTATTTCCCTTTTGGGTGGCAGAAATTTAGGTTCTTGAAATAGGATATTATATTCTGAAACAACTTTAACCAAATCAACTTTCTTTTTAGCATCACAGCCTTCAAATACAATGGTTTTATTAGGGTCCTTTTCCTTTACAACCATTAGTAAAAATTGCTTACTTGAATTCACAATTCTTTTCAACTACCCTGAGTTTATGAGAGAATAGTTATTTTTGAGTTTATGAGCTCTTGCAATATATTCTATTCCATCTTTAGTGAGTTGATACCTATTTTCAGCTCTATAGAAAATAGCTTTCCTATCATACAAGTATGGACTTCCCAAAGCAATACCACATATATCCAATGGAATTATATCTAACTCAACCTCATCTACAAATGTTGACCCAACAACAAACCTAAGTTTACATTGTCTTGTTACTTGTAGCTTTGTTTTATCACATACCCAACTAATGGATATGGATTCTCATGAGGTTTTGTTAGTAATCCCAACTTCTTTACAATTGTTTCAAAAATCAAGTTTACTTGTGATCCACTATCAAATAAAGTATCAATCTTATTGTGCTTGGAAATGGACTCTAATACGAAAAAGCTCACCTTTTCCTCTCATTATTTTCATTATCAATAGATTGTGTAGAATTACTTGTGGATGCTTCAAATTTTTTACCTTTTATACCTATGGCTGTAATTGTTGTTTCATCACCTGAATCTGACCCTAAGTCTTTCTGAATAATAGTAGCAACCTTTTTCTTCTTACCACAGAACTTCTTAGGTTTTAGTTCTAGATGAAAAGACCAACAGTGTGCCTCATCGTGTCCATCCTTCTTGCAATGAGTGCATGAAGGCTTTTCCTTCTGTACACTGTTTGTTTTCCTCTCCTTCCATTTTAGTTTCTTATTTTCCTTTTTCTTGCTTACAAAGTGTTTAGATGATCCCCCAACCTCTAGGTTCACATTCTTGCCTCTAGCTTCTAGATGTGTAGCCTGAACTAATACATCATCTAAGCTAGTGGGATTAAACATGAGAATAGTATGCTTCATATAGATATGAAGACCACCTATATAATTCAAAAAAGTTTCACGTGAGTCTAATGATATGCCTAGAGTTAAAGCTCTCTTTCTAAATTCCTGATATAACTTTGTACACTTTGACACTTTAACTGGCGAAGAGTTTGCTAGCTCATCATTGCCTGCTGCATATAAGCTAATGGATAGAATTGTCTTTTGATGGTAGAAACAAATTCATTCCAGGTAGAAAGGATTTTACCATGTCTTTGTAGATTAGCTTGTGTCTTGCCTCCCCACCACACTAGTGCAGTTCCTCCAAGTCGAAGGCTAGCTAGTTGAATCTTTCTCCTTTATGAATCAATGTTCTGCACCCTGCAATATACATCAATCTGTCTTATCCAATTATCTAGATTTTTTGCATTTAGTTCTCCATCATAAATTGGCAAATCAAACTTCACATCTAATTTAATCAAAGAAGTTTTCTTCTTTTTCTTATCAGAGCTAGTTTTATGTGAAAACGATGATGAGGATGATGAAGGTGATGATGGAGTAGATGGTGGAGAAGGAATTTCTCCTTTTCCTTTGCCTTTTGGATGGGGAAATAGAAAATGTTCCTCTTCTCCTTTGTCTAGTTTAGGTGTTGAATTACTTTCACCTCGACCCTTCTTAAATTCCCAATACATCTCTTCCACCATGGCTTGGAGTGCCTTAAAACCTTCCATAAATTGATATTTTGATCCCAATGGAGTTTCTTCTGCCATTTTCCTCTGAGGATAGACTCTTCCAATCTCTGGATTAGCCTCAACAAGTTCTCCTTCTCCTAGTCTGAGCTTTAATCTAGTTAGCATTCAAAATATAGCACAAGCTTGTCTAACCTTAACAAAACCAAAACCAAAAGCTTTGATACCACTTGATCTAAAAATGAGATCTTAAATCAATATTAAAGCATTACAAACTTATGTGCGGGAAAATGCCTATATTACTTAGTGCAACAGATCGAAAATATTACGAATAATATAGACAATGGGCAGTCAAAAAAACATAATAGGTACACACACATCAATACAACAAATAATCAAGGAGTTCACCAAACTTCCTAGCTATGTCTCCTGGTCTAGCTCTTAGTGGTGACCTCTTTATTAAGTCCTTGAGTACAAAATATTACCAGTGCGAGCTCAACCCGAGTCTCAACACACAGATAGTGATATTACATAGGGATGCTCGAAAACCTCGAGTCTCAAGAGTGCACAGACTCCTCCTCTTAGTGCCTCTGATCAACTGTTCTGTCTCAGTCTGTGTTTGACCTCTGACTTCCTCTCTGGCTCTCTCGATGTATCTGTTCTGTCATTGGATGTCATTTTAAGCCTATTGGTGCTTGTCTGTTCGTCTCCCCTTTCAGGCTCTCTACCTTCTGGCCGCTATCCCTTCCTCTCCTTATGGAGCATTTAACAATCATTTCTAAATTGCCTAAGGTATGGTGGTCACATGTTCATAACGGAAAGGACCATTGGTGCAGGTGAAATCCAAAAAAGTCGTTTCTTTATTTACACAAAGAAATACAGAGAAAAAACTAAAAAGTTTGAAAAAATGCTTTCTATTAGACTTCAAATAATATTGAATCCTCCTTATAATTCCATCGGGTCCACTTTTTGCTCACTATCGCAAGTTGCGAGTCGCGGTTTCCTTTGTTTTTGGGTTTATAACAGAAAAACCTGACAAATGGCTTTATATTGGAACTCAAAATATATCAATTAGCTTCCATAGACCCTTTCGGGTTCGGCTTTATCGCGTGTCGCATATCTTTCCCGATCTTTGATCGCCGATTGCCCTGATCGGCCTTATCGGCTATCGGCGTATCGCATGGTCGTTGGTCTTTAGTATCACCCCTTATATAGTTGCGATGCGATATTACGATGTAATATATCACAATCGCATATCACATAGTCTTCGGGTTGTGGGTTAATTCCTCCTTGTGTGTGTTAGCGATGCGATATTGCGAGTAGATCTAGACCATTTATCTGTGTGCTTGATCAACGACCTTCGTTAAATTGCGTTGATCGCTATCATGATTTCCATAAGGTTGCCTCCGATTTACTCCACTTTCCACCTCTGATTGTGATATGCCGATTTGATTTGGGTTGTAGATCTTATCTGATCTGACGGCTCCTGTGCAATGCTATTTGAACCTTTGCTTTACTCTATTTTTTGTCGTTCTTCATGTTTTTTTCCTCTACGATAGTGTTTTTCGCCATTTCTTAATGCTTTTCCCATGCGATAGTGTTCCCGATAGTTATGTATATGAAGACTTAGAGGTTTTTAGGATCCATTTTGGATCAGCAAGTGTTGATGGATGATTTGATACATTTCGTATTTGTCGATGGTGCTAGTCGGCACACTTAGAATCTTGCTTCCGCAGCTTGGGTGATTTATTATACATCTGGCCAATTGATGGTGTCAAGGGGAGTATGTATTGGTCCTGCTTCAAATAACATTTCCCAATATACTGTTATTGTTAATTTACTATCCGAAGCAATTTCTTATGGGATTGATTCATTGGTAGTTTATCTAGACTCACAACTAGTAGTGTGATAATTAAATAACATTTATCGGGTTCGTGATCCTTATTTATATTGCAATTTTGGAGAGTGAGAATTTTGCAACGATCATTTATTTATATTACATATGTTCACATTCCACGATATGAGAATTCATTAGCAGATAATATTGCTAATCAAGCATTAAATTTGCATATTAATCATTCATCAAATTAAACAAACATAAAATTTTTTGAATCTGTATATATATAATAAAATCACCTGTGTATAAATAAAGTGTTCAAAAAATAATATAGAAAATTGGGACAAAATGCCCATAATCATGTCTAGTTTGTCTATCGACCTAGCTTAGGATGAGCGGCTAAAATGTTAACTACTGCATTGGCTACATGTCGAAGTATGTGGATCCAGTCCCGTGGTATCCCTACCATGCTACGTTGCATCTCCTCAAGTAGATCGTCTATGGCTATCATAGGTACCTGGTGAGTTAGTCTCACCAAGTTTCTATGAACTGCATAAAGGAATCTCTTTGTCTCAGTTGTTGCCTCTTCGACACCTCTTCCGCAATGCCTATGCCTCGGAAATCCATCTGGTCTCATTGGACCCAAATTTGGAACATGGTCATTTTATTAGTATTTTGTCTCATCAAAAATATTTCTAATTTCATTTGATATTTAAAAAAGAAAAAAAATCTTAAAAAAATTACAAAAACTTAAAAAATTGTTAGCTATGTCTCCCCATGCTGCATTTGGTGGCAACACCAAGTTTGGATCTCCTCGAAAATCCATCTCAGCATACGGGTAGTCATCGACTGCGATGATCTATTGGTCCCACCAGGCGAAAAACCCATTATTGAAATTCGTCGTAGGCACATCCGTACCTCCAAGGCATTTCATCAAGTCAACCCATCTACCCATCCGAGGATCTCGAGCGTTGCTGATGGAGATAGATACTTTGGGACATAGCTTGGGTACCTTCTCGAAGAAGAATGAGCATAAGATAGTCCCATATCCAAAGTTCTTTGTCTGACCCTTCTGAATAGAGGTCAATTGGCTCTTCATGTTGGTCAGAAGAGGCGTTCACCAGTCAAAAACCATGGTAAGGCATTCCACTACCAAGCTCATGGGCACTCGTGAAGTTTGATGCAGTGAATCTGATCCATTTACCCTTGCAATGGTAAATAGCAGAATGCTTAGAGATAAAATTTCCACATGTTTGATTGGAATTTGACTTCCAATATTTTCTGGGTGTCCAAGACAATATATATGTACATAGTCTTCTACTGAAAGACTACTTCTTGTCTTGCCAGTCAAATGAACGACCTCCCCTCTTTGGGAGAGACCTATAATAAAGTAAATGTCTTCAACCTCAATCCGTAGAGGCATCTGGTCTATCATGAAGGAATCATCCTCTGTACTCTAGTAGTGGATCAACAGTTCGAGTAGGCATGTGTTGGCTTTCATGTTTGGCATTTTGAAAAATTTCAATAAGCCACAACCTCTCAATGCATCTAGTGCATTTTGGTAATTCATTACCTCATTATCAATTGTGGTATGCTCTCTTTCTCTCCATGTGATGGTCATCTTCCAAAAAATTTGAGTTTCAACCATTAGTTTTTGTGTTTAAACTTTAACTCGTGTGCACGCAAGTTCCCTTTACACACAGTTGCTTGTAGGGTCGTCGTATATGCAGGTTGATCACATCCAACCCGTGTGTACGCAGAGTTGGATTTTTGGGCATAAATTCCCACGGTCAAAACTTTATGAAAACTTTTAAAAACTATCACAAAACATTACAAGCATGATTTGAGGGTTACTTGATAAATTTGGTGTGATTTGAATGGTCCAATTGTTCAGAGACTATCTTGCTCATTTTTGATCCACAACTCTTTGTTCCAAACAAAAATAAAAAAAGTGTGAGTCCAAAAGTCATTATATAACTTTGAAATTGCAAAATATTTTTTCAAAAATTGATTTTTGTCTCATGATTTTTTTTGACCCGTGGGCTTGGATTGTCGAGAATGGGTTATTTTTCAGGATATTTTGGAGACTTCTTCAAGATGTTATTTCGGTCCCATGACCATTGACCCGTCATGGCAGATATCATTCACTCACTGGCATATAGGTTAGGGAAAACCATTTTTTCCATTACATCTTGCATACTAGCCTCCGTTCAAAGATACATTAGCCATTGGGTCGACCCCATCATGTCTTGGTTAGAAAACCATGTTCACTTACCAATTTTTAAATCATGATGTGATGGTAGAGCCATCCTTTACATGGGCATCTTAGTTAGAACCTCGTTGACTTGGTTTCCCATGCTGCTATACTGAGTAGGCTCGGGATTCCTCTTTAGTCCCACCATGACTTGTGCATTGAAGACACATTCTCCTTTCTTCTGCACTAATTTCTAGCCTTATAACCTAGAGGCTCCTTTGTGTTGAGTTGTACTGCTGCATTTCATTTTGACTATTTGTACCTTTTGGCCTTAAGCCAACTTCACTTGGACTCGTGTTTAAGCCACTTATTTGACCATGTATTCTGCAAAATCAACCATGCAATCACTTAACTTCTGCAACTTGATGCATCCTTTTACCCATGGAAAGAACATCCCTTTGAGTGTCCTTGACCAGTTTTGCCTCCCTGCATTGAGCATAGGAACATTCCCATCCCAAGAACTAGATCATCTGTTTCTCTAAAACTCATTCTTTCCACTGTACTATAACATTCTTTTATTCTTTTTCCAGCTTAAATAAAAAGATAAAAAAATATATATATTTCAAAAAGATCGGGAATGGGACAACATTTCCATATTTTGTTGGCAGCTAGAGTCAGTTGTGTCTCCCTTGAACAAAGCACTCAAAAGAAAGTCTCTCCTCCATTTTGGGCAGGATTTAGTTTGACATAGGTACGCCTTAACCTTGTTATTGAGTAAGTTCTCCTCCAATTGGTTTCCTCTTCCAATAATATGGAGAGCTTTCTCATGCCTCATGCATGAAGAACTTATACAAAGTTATTATATGTTGTCATGTAGTCATCATTGAGTTGTGCTTTTGTTCAAGGGAAATAAGCCTGATTCGGCCTCTCTACGGTGTCTCCTGACCTATTTTTTCAGTCAGCCATCCTTGGTTGTCAGTATCATGTTTTTCATCACATTAGTTAAATTGTTTCTTTTCTCATGTCGGTTTGAGAAGGTCTCCATTGACTTCTTGTTGGTGGGTCTTGTCCTTATCGACGACGACATATTTCTCTGAGGGCAGGCCTATAGCCGCACCCTACCCTATTTTCATTATTGATAAGTCACCTTATGCTCAACATTGATCAGTATCATGGGTATTTTATTGAGTGGTTTCCCTTGTGTTCGACATCAGCTTTCATTATCACACATTGGGATTCGTGCAGTGCCTTGGTTTCCATTTGACCCTATTGGTGGATTCTCCACCTCTGTGTCAACTTTCATTATTGGTTGGTTCAAAGGGTTTCTATCATGTGCTAGCTACATCTTGTGTACGCTAGAAACGTGCTTCGGTTGGGTTACTACATCTTTTTTGTTCGATTCCTTCCACATTATTGGCTCGTGGGTTACACTCGCGCTAGATTGATGAAGGATTCCTTAATGCCTTCCTTTTAGTGTATCGTTTTCTATCGACTACAACTCATTTGATCTGGGACAAAGATCTAGAGTCCATTTGGCAGTATCTTGGGGTTTGTAGTCATCAGTGGCAGATTCCTTTGCTATCGATAGTGGGAAACCATCATTGTCCCCTGATTGATAGATTCTTCTAAGTGTTCGACTTTAGCTCAATTATTCGCACTTGTTGGATTGTATTGGGTACCTTGACTCTCATTTTCATTATCAGTAAGTAGTCTCATATTTGTTAACGATATACATCAATGACCGGTAATCAAACAATTTCTCACATGGTCGAGCTCGAATCATTTATTCCCATTGTGTAGAAATGTGCTACGGGGGTCGGTGAAGACCTCGGGTTGCATCAACATGTCTTGGTTCACTTGTCAATTGCTCCTGCTGCTGCTAGTTGGCACCATCCACCGTATATGTTGCAGTTCTTCACAGCAACATCTTATATGTTGGCATCTGAGTTGCGGTGTAGTATCATTTTATTCCATCATGTTTATTTGGTACTATTGGGATCAGTTTTTGCCGTCAGTGATCAGCTTCATTGATCGTCTCCTTATATGTGATATTGAGACATGTACTTTTCAATCATGATCAGATGATCCATTATGTACTTTTAGTTATTTGTACTTGTATACATATTGGATCCGCTTGTACTTGATATGTGGACATGCTTCACTTTCTCTAAGCATGGGTATGCCCGCCTCATACAACATTTTCTTTCTGATATCTTTTTGATGGCTTGGCAGGCTAAATTCTAGTGAAGTCCTTCTCAAT
The DNA here is from genome assembly GCA_000404065.3 of Pinus taeda. Classification (NCBI taxonomy): domain Eukaryota; kingdom Viridiplantae; phylum Streptophyta; class Pinopsida; order Pinales; family Pinaceae; genus Pinus; species Pinus taeda. Next base: position 124,452 of record APFE031496892.1, read on the forward strand.
TTTGACAATATTCTTTCCATACACTTAATACATTTCGGCTATCATGTATCCCTTATGACCTCATATATTAGGGAGCATCTGTTATAGCACCATTTATCACCCTTGGTATTTTTGATGCTTGGTTTATGGCCTAGAGCAACCCCTTCTTCCAGACTTGGTCCAAATATATTAAAAACAATGTTTTATTCCCTTTACGCTACTTTTCCCTGAGATAAAAGCGTGTACACATGGGTTAGTCAACAACCAACCCACGTATATGTGTTAAAACACTTAAAAAAAATTAAATTTCCTTAATTATGGGCAGAGTTCACTATTTTTACCTGTTGATTACCTCCCGTTTCCCGTGGCCCAACTATTTCTCAACTAAAAAACTAATTGGGAGAAGTATAAATAGACTTCTATGGGAAGGCCTTAAGTAGGAGAAGAGATAGAGCTATTATACTGAGATTATCCCTGATTGAGACTAATGAATCCCTGTGCCTCATGTACTTCCCCAAGCTTCTGGAAACCCTTGTTTCCTTGATTATAGATATTCTCTGTCTTGCTTGAGATATCATGGTGTTGGTTATGGAAGAAGATTGTTGAAGGTTGGGCTAGGACGAATCTGAAGGACGGTTCTGCTTGGAGCTGGAAGAAGAAGACTTAGGTGAATTCTCTCCATGTTATTTATAGCTTATTGCAATAAAAGAAATGTTGCCTTGTTTCTGAAAATAAATTTGTTTATGCATCAAATTGTGTTTTAATTCATGTATGAATGTTGTTTTGATGTATAACTGATCATTATCTTATATGATATCAAGTCAAATTTTGTGAATATGCTTTACTTCTATATTGCTATGTATGTTTGAATTGAATGATTTTCAGGCCTGAAGAACATCGGGAGTTGCAGAGGGTCTGAACCCTGTGGGACCTACTCGAACGAAGGAAATCTATGTATGGTCACTCTTATGTAGTTTGTTTATATAAGCATTCTGCTTGAGTTGTATGGGTGTTTCTTGTTGTAGTCTGATTCTTCTCTGTTGGGGTTCTAACCCAAATCCCTAGGGTACTTATTCCCATAACAGAAACTGAATCAAATGAGAATTCTCAAACTTTTAATGTAAATCAAAGAAGAAGAAGAAAGGGAAGTTTGGAAAGTCCAAATGAAAACAAGATATTTCCAAGATATAGTACTTTGGATGAAATGAGTATGGACATTTCAAGAGGGATTTTCCAAACAAGAAACAACGAAAAAAAATGAAAGGAGTGAAGCTCACATAGCTAAAGAAAAGGGATAACCTAAGAAGAAGACGAAAGGATAAGATCCCAAGGACCTTTACTATTAAAGGAAGCTCCATCTATATCAAGTTCATTTGCAATTTGTCTTTCTTTTATTAGAAAGTAGAAGTTAGAGTAAGAATGCATAGTTGCATTCTTTAGAAGAATTATTGATATTTGTGAAGATGGCATTATAGAAGGAAGCATGTGATGGTAGAAGAAGTAGAATTTACATAGTCAATTTTCTTTGGAAAAGGTCATCTAGTTGTCAAGGAATGAGAATATTTAGATCATCTTGCATGTCGTAGATCATCCAAGAATTTTTCTAACATAATGTTAGAGATTCATATTGCAAAGAAGGATCATCAATATCCTCCAAGAAGAACCATCATTTAAAAGGGTTATTGAAAAAAGTAATTATGACTAGTAAATTCCACCTAGTGTGGAAAAAATACTCTTGAAGGAAGAAGGAATGCAAATGGTCAAATTGGAGCATGAAAGATATAATTAAAGTATTTCTACTCTTAGAAAAAGAGACCTATTTTCTATAGGTATAAGAAGAAATCTCGTTCAAGGAAGAATGGCTATATGGTTATATGAAATAAAAGTTATGCATTTTCTTAGTAACTCTTCTCTAGAAGGTAGAATTCATGTCAACAATAATCTTGCAAGAAGAGTTGGTGGTAAGAATATGCTGAAAAGTATTTCATACAATGATTTAAGTTTGATCGAGACTCTTCTAATGTAAGACTTGACATGATGATATTGGAATATGGTTTCTTGAAGAAAAAAAGAGAGTCAATAATGACAACTCCAAGGAATAAGAAATTGTAGCTTACTAGGAACTTTGATTAGAAGTGATTAGCATGAAGAATAATCTTTGGTAAAAGATGAATATACACCATGTTAAAGGATTTTGATCTCAGAAATAAGCAAAATACAAAGGCCATCAAATTGAGGTAATTTTGATATTGATGTCTTGGTCTAGTTATCTAGTTAATATGTGTTTTTTCTACATAGAAGTATATTGAAGAAAAGCATAATGACAATAGAGGTAATTACATATACAACTATTGGTATTGAACTCAATGGATATAGATATTGGGTGTTTTGTTTTGTTAATACATATGGTCAAGTTATTTACATCATCTTGAGATTGAAAGGTAGCATTAAAATGAGATAACCTGATGACAATGAATATCACTTTCATGTTTAGAGGGAGATATGATTAAGATATATTTTGGAGGGCTCAATATAATGCCTTTATTCGAAAGAGGAAAGTTATTTGAAATTTTGATGGCCTGAATCTTGTTACAGTTTGGCTCCCGTAAATTTAGGAATATGAAAACTCAATTTCATGAATATATGAAGAAAAGGAGGAGCCATGCAACTACTTAGAGATATCCGTGAAGTACTAGTACTTGATATATTGATGAAGACACACTTAATTATTTGAATTTCCAAATTGAAAGGAAGTAATATAATGCCCTCTATGCTTTATAGGGAGTAATAAGTCTCCTTAAATATTTGAGAAGGACCAAGGATATATTTCCAAATCAAGAGGGAATGAGGATATCCTCTCTAGGTTGAAAGGGAGTTATGTTAAAGACGTCATATTCTCCATGAATCATGCACAATACCAGGCCTAACCATCGTAAGTATTAGTGAAGGTACTAGAAGGTGTTGATTCTATGATCACCACCCTCTAAAATTTTCCCTACACTTGAATTTTGGGGCCTACTAAGGATCTTATGATTTGTTGGCCCATGGTTACTTCATGGTCAGCCGATATTTTCCAAATTTTTTAAGTCTTCTTCTCAAATTATAAGTGTTAAAGTCACTTTCTCACACATGCTTGGTCCTTGATAAATTCATGAGCACACCTTTCTTATGAAATCCTAGACAATTGAAAGTCGGTGTACACTTTCCATTGACAATATCCCTCACTTTGGTTGCAATTCTACTTTTGTTTTGGTGAGTTTTCTCAACTATCACTTTTGTGCACCTTTTCTTTCACAAGTGTCACTTTCACATTCATGACTGTTTCTTTTTCCTTCTTTCACTTTAACAAGTGTCATTTTCATGTTATCTTTTCTTTGGCATGTGTCGGTTTGAATTTCTTTAGCATTTGCAAATGTCATTTTCATGAGTGCACCTTTCTTATGAAATCCTAAATAATTGAAATTTAGTGCACACTTTCCATTGACAATATCCCTCACTCTTGTTGCAATTCTTCTTTTGTTTCGGTGAGTTTTCCCAACTATCACTTTTTTGCACCTTTGCTTTCACAAGTGTCACTTTCGCATTTACGACTATTTCTTTTTCTTTATTTCACTTAAACAAGTGTCATTTTCATGTTATCTTTTCTTTGGCATGTGTCAGTATCAATTTCTTTAGTGTTTGCAAATGTTGTTTTCACATTTTCTTGTTGTCACAAGTGGCACTTCTCATTATTTTCACTCCTGTATGTGTCACACCTTTAGACATCAATAGAGGAAACTATACTGCACTATTCTACATTATACGGTCTTATATATCATAATAATATGCAGTAGACACATTCTTACATCTTAGTGTGATTTCTGGTCACATTCAAAACATGTGTCGCAACTTGTGTTCTAAGTGTCGTAATGTGTCGGCTTAATTGCCACACTTAGAAACAAGTGTCACTTTACTGTCCTTTCAAGGTTTGATTGTTGTTCATGAGTCTTGTGCACCTTCCTGGCTTGTATTGATGACATTAATATGTGTGATCCATGTTGGAGTATTTTCTGGATGTTTTTCTCTCTCTTACTCTATTAGTCCCACACTTAGCCATCTTGGACCTCTTCTTGGTCCTCCTGCCCAATGCCATTTGTGGATACAAGAAATCTCCTCCAAGTGATGAGAACTACCTATTCATGAGCCTTATTGATGAATCCATTTCTCTCAAACTTGTTCATTGAGTCCTCTTAAGGTCAGCTCCTTCGATTACAAGTTGATAACCTTAAAATCATAGTCGCCTAACCCTTCTTGCTTGTACTAATTCACTACACTAAGTTTGAGCAATTCTACCTTGTATAGTGCATGAAGCATTTCTAGTGGGCCTATGCAAAATAAAATTGCACCATACTAGGTCTCTTCTATCTCATAGTGTGTTAAGCCTCTCCTAGGGCAAAGTGACTTCCCTACAGTTGCTTGCCTTAGCCAATTTCACAATCTCTTCTTCCAATGAGCCCTCTTTGCACAAAGCGCATCTCTAGTAAACAGTGATCCACTAGTGAAGAAAACTGCATCTACTAGAAGGATATCCCTTTCAGAGCACACTTCGAGAAAATAAGGACCCTCCAAGTGCACTTCGAGAAAATAAGTACCCTTTGAGTGTACTTTGGGAAAACAAGGACCCTTTGAGTGCACTTTAGGCAAATAAGGACCCTTTGAGTGAACTTTAGGAAAAAAAGGACCCTCTTATCACACTTCTAGAAAAAAAAAGGACCCTATGTCCCTTCCAAAGCACACAATGCACTCTCAAGCAAAAATCATGCATCCTTTTCCACTATCACTGTGCCCTCACTGAGACTCTCTAGCACACTACACACTCTTAAGCAGTAGTGTGCCCTTCCTTGTCTCTTGTATCTATGCCCTAAACCCAAGTAGTTTCTCTCTCTCCCCATGATTTCATGGTGAAGTTTTAGTCCACAATCAGGGCCTCCCTTAGTCACTATGAATCTCAACTGTGCTTTCACTGTCTCCTTTTCGCTTGATCCTAGTGCATGGTGCAAATTCATTCAACAATCTCATCACATTTTTCCTTTAACTTTCCCACTATGCTAGACCTTGAAGATCCCCTTCTCATAATGCATGGCACAAATCTAATATACAATGGTGCTTTCCTAAGCCACTGTTGGGATCAACTATGCCCTCCTCATCAAGCCCTTCCTTCTCAGTCCTTTCATAGGCCTATCATAAGAAACTTCTTTCATGAGAAAGATAGAGACATGATAGATGATTTCAAGGCTGATTTTTCTTTGTCATGAGTGATATTCATTGGCATGTGTATTAGCTCACTATGAAAAGGTGATACCGAGAAGGATTTTAATGATAATAAGAAAAGAAGCACTTGCTGAGAGGAATCACCGAGAAGAACCATCATGAAGATATGAAGTAAATCCCAGACCAAGACAAAATGAATAATTTTCATGATGATCCAGGAGATTCCAAAGCTAATCAAAGACCCTTTGGAGGGTGAAGATGAGGAACAAAGTAGATCTTTCATGAAGATGGAGTATTTATCAGATCTTTTATGAAGATGTAAGGAAAATCCACAAGAAGAGTAGCTTGGCATTACCACATCATCATGAAGCTCCATGTCATCATTTTCAAGTCGTTGCTTGTGCAAGTGTCATCCCAATGTCATATGTATCCATGTGTATTGCCACATCATGTGGAATGTAATGATGTATTTTTAAGAAAATTACAAAACATAAATGTGTGGAATTCCAAGAGTCCCATGTGGAATATGAAAAGTCAAATGTGGAGAAAAGAGTCTTATATAAGTTCAAAGGTCATTTAGGTGTCCAAAAGTCTTATGGAAGTCAAAAGGTCACATTACAAGTCCAAGAGTCATAGGGGTAGTAAGAGTCATGGGAATGTGAAAGGTCATTCCTCTTATTATAAATACAATCTCATAAATCAAGTAATTGGATTTGGAGGGTTTGAACTTAGGGAGCCAGCCTTGTCTTCTTCCACTTGGCATAGGAGTGTTGGTGTGAAAAACAACCTCCAAATTTTTTCCTAAACTTGAATTTTGGAGCATAATGTGGATCTTGTGATATGTCGTTCAGTGGTCACTTCTTGGTTAGTTGATACTTTGTTAATTAATTGAGCTCCCTTCTTGAATTGTAAGTGTTGAAGTCACCTGCTCACACATGATTAGTCTACAATGAGTTCATGAGCGGATTATTTTGTGTAATATCAAACAAGAATAGAAAATTCCCTCTAGATAGTTATTTTGTGATGATAAACCTACACTAATAGTTAGTGCGCACTTTCATTCATAATCTCTCACTTTTGGCTGCAATTGTACTTCCATTTTGAAGAGTTTTTAAGACTATCACTTTTGCACACCTTTGCTTTTGCAAGCTTCTCTTTCATGTTTTTTACTATCACTTTCGATTGATTTCACCTTAATTAGTGTTCTTTTCATGTTATCTTTTATATGGCATGTATTTCATTCACTGCCATTCACATATCGCAAGTTTTTTTCACACTTCTTTTCATATAGAAAATGTCGTCTTTCAACATGGAAGACATTACATATCACATCGAAGTATTTTTTTGTTTCAAGGGGTAATATTTGTGTTAATGACTTTTTCTTATCATGTAAACATGTATCACACTCATTCCCAAAGTTTCAAGCACTGTCGCACAAGTGTCGTCACTGTTGTCGCAAAGTGTATCTTTAGTGTTGCACTTGGATTGAGTTGTCTCAATGTTGTCACACTCAGGAAAGTATGTTGTTCATGTATTCTGAGTGTCATATGTTATGTATTCAAGTGATATAAGTGACTGATCATGCTCAAGTATTGTTATTTTTCAACTTCATTTCATTTATCCCACACTTAGTCAAAATTGGGAGAACTCCTCGACCGGGCCACTCAGCCTCATCCAAACCTCCTAAACTATGCATTGCACAGTATCATTCCTCAAGCAACAACCTTTCATATTAGCACCGTGCAATGCACAATATTTTCCTCCTAGGACTCCACACTATGTAATCTCATTTCTCAAGCCTAGCCCCTGAGCTCTAGAACTATGCAATTTTCCACTCCAGCTAGTCCTCCATTGTGCATTGCATAGTCTTAGTCCTCAAGCCTTAGCCTTGAGCTCCTAAACTGCACAACTACACAATCATTGGCCTCATGTTCCCTTGAACTATGCATTGGGAAACTTCAAGCCTCAAGCATCAAGATTGACATCCTGAGCCCCTCAACTAGCAATCACTTATCCCCGCCCTTCCAAAATTGTGCATTTAACAGTCTCAAGGATCAAGCCTCAACCTCAAGGTCTTGAACTGTGCAACTATGCAATCCCTTGGATTTGTTCCTTTCAAAACTTTGTATTATGTAACCTCAAGCATCAAGCCCCAACCTTGAACTCTTGAGCACCTCAATTGTTCAATTCCTTGACCCTGACCATCTTGAACTGTGCATTGTGTAGACTCTAACATCAGTCCTAGACCTTGGCTTTTGGAACTGTGAAATCCATAAGTCAATCACTCACTAAGTCACCCAGTCCCATACCTTAAAAGTGATATCATGAAGCATGTTAGATTAGGGGTTTTTGAATGGATTTCATCTTGTCATGAATGGATTTTAATTGTAGGTACTTTATCTTATCATGACAGGTTGATGACAAAGGAAAAGGAGAAGGATACCATACTAGAAGACACATATGGAGCTAAAGTGATCAGATGAGCATTAGGTGAGAAGGTGAAGGAACACAACATTATAATATAATACCAAAGATAAAGACTGAATGAAGAATCCATGCCGATTCACAACCCTTTAGAGGGTGGATATAAAGAACAAAGCATATTTGGATACATCTCTTGACATTGCCATGTCATCAATGTCATGTCATGTTGTGTCACATCATTTTGTGGACTATGTAGACTCATATTGGAAAATGTAATGAAAAGTGGAAGTCCAAGACTCATTCATAGAATGTGAAAAGTCATGGAGTCAAAGAGTCATGAAGAAGTCAAACAATCATGAGGGTAGTCCAAGGGTCACAAGGGAGGTGAATGGTCACCACATTTTTTATATATACATCCTCATAGCTCATGTAGAAGGAATTTTCACCTTGGCTCCTCCTACTAGACATTGGAGAGGAAAATAGTTGTCTTGGAGGAGCTAGTGACTGCTTTAATGCTCCACTATTGGGGCTAGTGGTGTTCACTATCTTCATGTATCTTGAAACTTTTACTTAATTCAGAAGCTCGTTGAGTGAACATTCTTTCATGCATATGTCATGAATATTGTAAGAATATTATTTGAATGCTTTCGTGTATGTTTGTTTCATATGTACTCAAAAAGTTGAACTATTTCAGTGCCTTTGTTACTTATCTTGTTGAAGGCATGTTGTATTTGTTTTAATAATCGTTTCTTCCTTGTGAACTATTTCGCTGGTTGATCAATGGTTCATTCATATGTATATGCTCATGTGACTTTTCTAGATAAGTGTTATTACTTGTCTTTAAAGGGCCCACTTTTATCTTCCCTTTCGGTAGAAGGGCCTTGATACTTTACACAGTTAAACATTTCACAAGGCATACTCACTTCCTGATCCAAAAATACCTATGTGTTACTCTCTTGTGCTGACCTTTATAGCCAAGTAAACTCTACAAGGATAAATGGCAGTCAGGTTGATACTCCATATGGGGCTCCTACTCCAAACAATGTGAGGTCTAATTGGGACTTCACATCAAGGAGACTCCCTTGGTTGATGTATTTCTAGTGCCAACAACAATTGGCACTAAAAGGAGAGCCAAACGACAAGTTGTGCCCATTGAGTCTAATTTGAATCTCTTATCCAAAATGGCTCTTTCCAAAATCATAATCTCGGGATGCTTTTATAAAGATCTTGATCTTACCATCCATGTGGAAGTTATTCATAGACTGTCCCAATTAAAGTTTGATGGTGAGGGTAAATTAACTCTTCATGAACATATGTTTCAAATTGTTTGTTTTTTCGTCTCTAATGAAATACATTGGAAGGATGTTATGGCCATATCGTTCACCCTCACATTTTCCAATTAGGGGGATTTTAAGGTCTAAAATGGGCCTCCTAAGGAAATTATAAATGAATAGTGGAAATAATGAAATAAGATTAGATTACATCATCAAATTTTAGAGGGAAAAAAGGAGAAAACTATTTTTTCGACTCGTATTTTCAGCTTATCTCCCTATGGGTTTACTCAAATTTCGAGTGGAAACACTCGTTGGATGCAGAATTTGATTCCTCATCCAAGGAGTACCCATGTTGCATACTTTCGATGGACCTTGCTACACAAACAATGATAAATACATTAAAAACGCGATTGCAATCACATTTTTTCATGTATTTCTCATTGTTCGTGTAGTAGGGTCCATCAAAAGTATGCAACATGGGTACTCCTTGGATGAGGAATTAAATTTTTCATCTAATGAGTACTCCCACTCTAAATTTGCATAAAACCTTAGGGAGATAAGTTGAAAATACAAGTTGAAAAAGTAGTTTTATTATTTTATTTTTTTTAATCTTTTTACTTTTTTACTCCAAATATGGTGAATCATCCCCCATGAACGACATCATCATATTGAATACTATTGGTTCTTATCAAGTTTATTTTGGTTGTACATTTTTCATAGGATGCCCATTTTAGACCTCAAAATTCCCCTGATGAAGGTTGTATTAGGATATAGTGTAATATATTAGCTGCTTCTATCCATTCATTCAACCAACTTGCGAAGGAGATTCATAAAGCATTTGATAGGTATGATTATCGAGAGGTTCTTAAGAGAATTAATAAACTAAGAATGAATCCTAATGAATCCATTCAAGATTTCTCTAGTTGATTCCTTCACCTTTTTTATGAATTTATAGGAGAAGACACGGATTGGGATTTCTTTAAACAAAATTTTAAGAATTTGGTTCATATCTCTTTGCATGGAGAATCTGAACCCTTTGATGTTTTTACTTCCTCAACTCTTGTAAATCATGAGACACCTCTAATTTCAAAGGAGGAACCTACTACTCCTTTTTTTTCCTTGTCCTCCTTCCTTTTCAGTACTAATTTGGGTGCCTCCATGTGATAATGTTGAAGTTGGGAAATAAAAAAATCAAATTCCTAATCCATCTTCTCATCCTCCATCCACTTTTCATGATTAAGATCCAATGGAGGAAACCTTAGAATGATTCATGAAGCCTATGGTGAAAACAAAATTTTACATTCCTCAAGATGAAATTAGCATTCTTAACCTCAAAATTGAATCTGGTTATATGGAAAGTGATACTTCATCAAGGGACATATGTCATCCTCTATCATATACATGCCATGGATCTGCGTATCATGATATGCTTGATCAATATACTCCACCAACTAGATCTTCACGTTCTCTTTATTTTCGAGTTTTTGGTTCAAATTGTGATCTTGTACAAGGAAATCACATTGCACGGGTAGAGGAGCAGGAAAGTGGGGAGATTTTTGACCTCTCTTCCCTCTTTCAAAGTACCCCATATCAAGATGTTGCTCTTCCATTCTTGGATGATGTTCAATCTGTTGATCCTGGTGGTGAATCAAATGAAATCAAATTTTTTAGATGTGCAGTCTTGGGAAACAATCATTCTGATAATGATGCCTTTGTTGTTGTATGTGATGATGAATTCCTAAGCACATCAGTCAATCTTTCAGTTCCTCCAAAAGATTTTGGTTTAAAATATTTAGATCTAGAATCTGATTTGGTCGAAGAATATGCTCTTATGGAATCTTCTTCTTCATCTCACTATCCCTTGTGTTCTACCACTTATGATGCATCAACTAGCACTGAGGATACTCCTTACTCTTCAAGTTCTTCACCTGATGAGTTAACTTATCAATTGGCACAAGGTAGTGAGGTTATCCATGATGAAAAAGAAAACAATCAAATAATTGACTATTCTTTCCATTCCTTATCATCTCATGCTTTTCTTGGGGGAACTCTTTGAATCAGTTGGTTTGTGAGATTTATCTAATTCATGCATCTTCAAATTTGTGATAAGAAGAATCTTATGGCTTAAATAACTTGGTTGTTGAAGTTGTAAAATCTAATCAAACCAGTGATGTAGATGGCTTCCATCCAGACAATGGTGACACTGTTAACTTAACCGATAACAATTGTCCACATGAAATCTATGATCTCACTCAGTTCACAAAATTTGTTATCTATATTTTCAAAATTATGGAACTTGTCAAGAATTCGGGGCACTTCAAGTCTCGATGATGGTTATGTCAAGTTCTTGCGATCTTGGTGAAATTCGTGAACCATGCCAGATATATATTTTCTCACATAATACTTTCATTCATATTGTTTTGCTGGATGCAAACTCATTCTTGATGGATTTCTAGATTTTGGTTACAATTTTCTTATTTCTTGAGATCAAGTTTCTGATCATACTACTTTGTGTTGGAATCATGATTTTTGTTACACCAAAACCCGCAAGTGTTAGTAAATGGACACACTGCTAGAGTTAATGGATCCTTGAGAGGCGGTTAAGAACATGTCACGAAACACATGGGGAGCGTTGGATTATCCAATGCCCAAAAATCTATCCCCTAGCGTGATTAGGGTGTGATCTGAACTCGAGACCTTTGTCCCTGATACCAATTATGGGAATCATGATTGTTGTTACACAAAAATTTGCAAGTGTTAGTAAACAGATGCATCGCTAGACTTAACAGATCCTCGAGATGCGGTTAAGCATATTTCATGAAATACATGAGGAGCGTTGGATTATCTAATGCCTAAAAATATGGTGAATTCATCTCCATGCAAATCTCTTTTATCGATTCTGGGTTCGTAGTGTATACCTTTTGTGAATGTGTAAATTTGTGAAGTTGATCAATTTGAAGATTATCTTTGGCCGAAGAATTCTTATCTCTCGAGTGCTATGGTGGATAATCAACTCCTAGTCTCTCTTGTGGATTTCTTGATGACACCAAAAATACTCTTCAGTGTTAGCAAGTGCTTGATTTATTTGTTGAATCAAGTTCCTCTTTTTCATACGTTACCCCTGACTAGTTTCGTATATTTTCTATACTAGTATTCCTCTTCAATTATTTTGATGTTTACGATGCTTGTACAATTTTTCATCAGTTATGAGAAGATGATTTGTCACATTCGACATGCAAGAAAGTTGGTTCTATTGTTCAAAACATTCACAGAACTGTTCAAACTGATTTATCCATGTTAATTACAAACTAGGAATTTAATGCTTTAATCAACCCATCCGATCATGATTTTATCTCTGATGAATTTCATTCAACTTACTATTTTCCCATCATCACATCCAATAACAATTGTTTTACATCCTTTTATATTTACGGTTTATCAGCTCAAAATATATATATACTAGCCAAGCAATTGAGGCACTTCAGCCTTTGCTAATGGTTATGTCAGGTCCTTGTTGTCTTGACATGCTGACTGAATATGATCAAATCCATATTCCGTCTCAATATTCTCACCTTGACCCCATTCTTCTAATTGAAAATTCATATTTTCAAGGATTTTGGGGTTCTCAAGAGGGTTGTTTCCAATTTCATGATCCAATCTATGATTGCATGGAAGCATCTTACCTAGCAATCCCTTTTTCTAATAACAATTTTTGGTCTTTTCTCATGCTTGCTAAGAAGGATGGCATAAATGAAGGTGCATTCACAAGAATCTTTTAAGGTGTTTCTATTTGTAACTTTCATCGAAAAGGTAAGATTAGAGATTATGAAACATCTTTCTACTAACAAGTAAGGCCTTCTATTTGTTGTGCAAGTTATTCAAGCTCTTACATTTTCTATTGCACACTGATTTATATCAGTTTTAATTGATCGTATCTTTTGTTGGAAATAATACTGAGAGGGGGGGTGAATCGGTATTATCAAGTCAAATATTCCTTTTTCAAATCCAAATGATATACGCTACTTCAGTTAATTAAACCTGCTACTATGTAGAAGGAAACCCGCGTATACTATGCAAACTTATAATTTACTTTATCTTTCAGATGTTGATTGTTAATTTGTGTATCAGAATCAAATAACCAATAACCAGAAACAGTAAAACAGAGCAGAAGACAATCACACACAAGAACACAAGATATAAGGTGGAAACACAATGTGGGTGAAAACCACCTGCTGCAATTCGTCTCTATCTTCTCTTTAATTAGAAACTTCTTTTTACAATTGTACTGGTGCAGTCCTTTACCAGTACGTAGGCTGCAACATGCAGAGAGCTACAACCCTCTCTCATTTTCCAACTTCTCCTGGAAGGGAGCTACAACCCCCTTAGCTCTTGCACTAGCCACGATACTAGTATGTAGGTGTTGGCCTACAGAAGGTTACAACCTTCTCTTTCTTCCAGGGACCACGTTTCATAAATTTTCAGACTGGATCCATGAACATCAATCAATCATCAAGAAATTCTGCATCAAACAATCTCCTTTTCACTAATTAGCACTGAATCAAGTAGATACTTCTCTGACAGCTATATCCAAATCATAGTAACAGTAACCACACACCAAATCTGAACCCAGGACATTGCAGCAATGAACAGAAGCAGCTAGATAACAACTCAAAAGACATACGCTGCTTTAATAACCTGAAACCTACGTACAGATCTATAAAGGATAATTCGCTCTTTCAGATATTCAAACACTAATTAACCCAGATTATTTGATTTATAGATCAAGCAAGCGCCACATATAACAGATCAAAATCATACAAAGATATTATCATTCAAGCTTAAAGATTATGACCCATCAATAGAACTTATCCTTCTCTTTGCGCTAAGGTTCCTCCTTCATTCAAATCTAGATCTGCACCATAACCCAATTACCAGTATTCTAGATCTAGCACTTTATCAGATATTCAATAACAATTCAGATGATGCTTTGCCAAATGATCTCCTTCCTCTTTTACAGTCTTAGGCCTTTCACAATACCATGGTCCAAAACCATAATAACACAATACCATGAACCCAATACTTAGGATCAACACTTTTGGATGCAATACCACGGACCAAAACCATAAGATCAAAAACTGTCAGATTAATACCATGAACCAACCATGAAAGTGCGTGAGATCAACACTTTTAGATGCAACACCACGGACCAAAACTATAAGATCAAAAACTGTCGGACTAATACCATGAACCAACCATGAAAGTGCATGAACTTTTCTCCACATGAAATAAACTTTTCTCTGCATGAAAGTGCATGAAATTTTCTCCACATGAAATAAGCGTTTCTCTGCATAAAAGTGTGTGAACTTTTCTCTACATGAAATAAACTTTTCTTTGCATAAAAGTGTGTGAACTTTTCTCTACATGAAAGAAACTTTTATCTTCATAAAATTGCGTGAACTTTGCTACAGTATAATTTATCATCTGAGATGAGTGGGTTGCCATCAAGTACAACATATGCATCATAATTCCAACAATCTCCCCCTTTGGACTTGATGGCAACAACAACCAATCACTCTCCCCCTTTGACATCAAGGGCAAAGGGCAAACCAAGATAATCTCTTTCCTAGAGAAACATTATGCTACCCATACTCCCCCTGAGTACCTACTGAAATCTCTGAATGAGCTCCCTCTTTGTATATGCCAAGGTGTACCACTCTGTCCATGCTTCCTCTGAGTACATGCTGAAGTCTCTGCTCTGCTGAAGTGTGTTGTTCATGCTCCCCCTAACTATAAGCAAGCTCTGCAAAAAGATGTTTTACAAGAAGAACATGACTTTATCATAAATGACCTTCCTATCACCAAGTACTCATACATACATCCATTTCCCAACCAAGTGGGGATTGACTCATCCACCCAACCAAGTGGGGATACATCAAAAGTTTACACATGATAAACAAGAACATTATATCTTCATTCCAGGCATAGTGGAGAAACCAAGATAGGCCGTTAGATGACCTTGGCACCATAACAGAGATACATGACATAGAGACGAAATATTTAGAGCCAGACTTATGAAAGTCACCAATAACTGATAGTAGCAGCATCTGACAATCACCATTCAGATCAGCAACCCTGATTTCCTTCTATTCTTTCTCTGCCTTTGTTCGACCTGAAACCAACAACAGCTGTGAAATAGAATCAAAAGCTTCTAAGATAATGCCAACAATGCATCATTAGAAGTTTATCTGCTCCCCCTGAACCTATGCCAGATGATCTCTGTCAGACCCATATCAGACTATCTTCAACCAGAGCCTGTCCCTACTAATATCCATCAAGCCTCCATATACGCGATTGTCTCTGCAAAAATTGGTGTATGTATGCATATCCTCCTCAGGAAACTCGCGCACACCCATTTTTCTCTGAAATAGACAAGTTTTAACAGCAAGATGATGCATCAAATACTCCCAGCTTCTGTCTGAGGTATTCAAATGTCTCACTGGGCAGTGGTTTGGTGAGTATATCAGCAACTTGTTCCTTAGAGGGAACATATTCCAACTTGACCTTTTGTTCCAACACTTGTTCTTGAAGAAAGTGGTACTTGATCGATATGTGCTTGGTCTTTGAATGCATGAAAAGGTTCTTTGAAATGCTTATTGTACTTGTATTATCACATAGGATGGAGATAGGTGGTGTACAAGTGATTTGAAAATCCTGCAAAGTTTGCATCATCCAAAGGAGTTGAGTGCAGCAAGATGCAACAGCCACATATTCTGATTCAGCTGTAGATAGAGCAATCGAACTTTGTTTCTTGTTGAACCAAGATACTAATCTGGAACCCATAAAGAATGCACCACCACTTGTGCTTTTTCTGTCATCCATGCTTCCAGCCCAAACTGCATCTGTATAAGCATGAAGAGTGAGATCTGTATCTCTTGGATACCATAAACCATAGTTTTGAGTTCCTTGAAGATACTTGTAAATTCTCTTTACTACCTGAAGATGGGTTTCCTTAGGATTTTCCTGAAATCTTCCAACTATTCCCACTGCATGCATGATGTTTGGTCAGGTACCTATCAAATAAAGTAGACTTCCAATCATGGATCTATAGGTTGGTTGATGCACTGCTGCTGATTCATCATTTGCACTGAGACTGCTTCCTGTAACCATAGGGGTACATACTGGTTTCGAATCTTCCATGCCATACTTCTTCAGAATCTGCTTGAGGTACTTGTTTTGAGACAAGAAGACACCGCCTTCATTTTGTTGGATTTGCAATCCAAGAAAGTATGTCAGTTCTCCAAGTAAAGACATTTCAAATTCTTTTTGCATCACCAAGGCAAAGCTTTGACTCATAGCTTCTTCATTCCTGCCAAAGATAATATCATCTACATACATAACAAGTATTAGCAATATGTCATTTTCAATTTTTATATAAAGATTGCTAGCTGATCCTTTTGAGAATCCTTGTTGATGAAGATATGTTTCCAAACGATAGTACCAAGTCCTTGGAGCATATTTAAGACCATAGAGAGCCTTTTTTAGTCTGCATACAAGATTTGGATCATTCCAAAGAATGAAGCCATCTGGTTGCTCAATGTACACTTCTTCTTCTAAGTCTCCATTCAGAAAGGATGACTTCACGTCCATTTGAAATACTTTAAACTTCTGAAAGCTTGTGAGAGTAAGGAACATTTGGATGGCCTCAAGTCTAGCAACGGGAGCAAAATTTTCTTCAAATTCTATTCCTTCTTGTTGAGCATACCCTTTACACACAAGTCTGGCCTTGTTTCTAATCACTTCTCCATTTTCATTCAACTTATTTTAAAAAATCCATTTTGTTCCTATGACGTTCTTGTCTTTTGGTCTAGGAACCAACTCTCAAGCGTTGTTCTTTTCGATTTGCTCAAGTTCTTCATCCATTGTCTTGACCCAACATTCATCTTTGCATGCCTCTTTTACATTTTGTGGTTCAATGGAGGAGAGCAAAGCTAAATAGCTTGAGGCTTCTGCAATTGTTCTTCTTGTTTGTCTACCTGCCTCTTTTTGCCCCAAAATTTGAGATTCTGGATGATTCTTCTGAACATACCTGGATGGAGTCTTCTCTTCTATCCTTATTTGTTCCTTTGGTGCCTCTTGAGGTTCTTATTCATCATCAGTCTGCTTTTGAGGGTAGTCTTCATCCTCTTCGATATTTTCATAATTTACTTGCCTAGGAATGTATCATTTTTCATCAACCACTACATCAATGCTGTCAACAATTCTTCCAAGTCTTTTATTGTAACACTTATATGCTTTGTTGTGCGGAGAATAACCAAGGAGAATGCCTTCATCTGCCTTAGGTTCAAGTTTGCCAAGCTGTTCATCATTATTCTTAATATAGCACTTGCTTCCAAAAATATTGAAATTCTTTACGGAAGGAGTCTCACCATACCAGAGCTCATGAGGAGTTTGAGTGCTGTTCACTCGGACATTTATTTTGTTGAGAATAAAAACTGCAGCAAATGCAGCTTCACCCCAGAAGGTTGCGGGAGTTCCAGACTCATCAAGCATAGCACGAGCCATTTGTTGAACCGTTCTGTTCATCCTTTTCAACT
Organism: Pinus taeda; assembly: GCA_000404065.3. NCBI lineage: Eukaryota > Viridiplantae > Streptophyta > Pinopsida > Pinales > Pinaceae > Pinus > Pinus taeda. Next base: position 141,973 of record APFE031496892.1, read on the forward strand.
ACTCCAGTTTTCTGAGGAGTCCTGGCTGTAGCGAATTCTCTTCTTATTCCATGTTCTTCACAAAAATTGAAAAATTCATTTGAGGTAAACTCCCCACCTCTATCAGACCTGAGGCATTTAATTTTGTGATCTGATTCGTTTTCAACCAAGGCTTTGAAGGATTTGAATTTTTCGAAGGCTTCATCTTTGTGCTTCATCAATCCTATCCAAACCATCCTTGAATAGTCGTCAATAAATAATATAAAGTATTCTTCTCCCCGAGGCAACCTTTTCCTAGATGGACCACATACATCAGTATGGACAAGCTCAAGTGGCCTGCTAGTTGATCCTTCCTTCTCAGGGAAGTTAGTTCTGGTTTGCTTACCAAACTGACATGATTTTCATATTGTATTATCTGGAATTCTGATGTCTGGAAGACCACGAGCTGCCTGGTATTTGCATGCTTTCCTTATCTGTGAGAAGCTTATATGCCCCAACCTCCGGTGCCAAAGCTAGTGTTCATCATTCTTGCTCAGATAGCATTGTTGTTGTCCTTCTTTGAATATGTATAAATTATTTGGAGTTCTTATGTCTTTGATCACTGTTTCTCCTGTATCAAGATCACGAACACTAAAACCATTTGATCGAAATATTATCTCAGTTCCTTGATCGCACATCTAATTGACACTCAGTAGATTATGCTTCAAGCCATCAACATACAAAACATTTCCAGCTTTGACTTTTTCTTTCAACTGAACAGTGCCTTTTCCTTTTATGACTGCAGGGGTATCATTTCCAAAAGAAACTTTCTTTCCCTTTTCTAAAGCACTATATGATTGAAGTTTTTCTTTATCACCTGTCATATGCTTCGAACATCCACTGTCGATGTACCATTGATTTTCCTGTCCTTCTACATATAAAGCTATCCCACATCTTTCTGGTTGAGGTTCCTTCATTCTCCATGTTCTAGCACTTGAGGTTTGTTCCTTCTGAGTTGTCTTCCAAAACCTGCTCCTGCATTCAAAGTCTTCATGACCGAAGTTATTGCAAATAGAGCATTCAATTTCATTTTCAAGGCCGGAAAAGTTGTTATTGGTCCTTTTCGTAATTCCAGTCATACTTCTTTGTTTTTGAGCTTCTCTAGTCATGATTGTCTTATAGGCAACACATTGAGCTGCTTTGTGACCAAAGTTATGGCAAGAGAAACATTGGCCATTGAAGAAACTTCTGTGATTATCAAATCTACCAGCCAAACGATTGTAGTTTCTATTGTCATCCATTCTTGAAGAAAATTGAGAAGTTTTTACCTGTGGCTGGTTGTAGCTTTTGTTCACCCTTAAGATGGATTGCCCCTGCTTTACCTAGTAGTCTTTGTTTATTCTTGATGTAATTCGTCCCTGTTTTACTTGGTGATCTTCATTGGGCTTTTTCTCATTCTTCCTTGCTGCATCAAGATAACTCTTTGAGGTGGATGCTTGAGATGTTTCCCCATTATACCCCAGACATGTCTTGATTAGTGGAGAACGTTGTACATTGATAATATCATCCAGATTTTCAGATCCTTTAACAAATTTCAGATTAAGAGCCTTTGTTTTCTCAATTTCTTTTCTAAGGCCAACAATTTCACATTCTAACTTTTCAAGGAATTTTTCTTTTTCATCAAGTTGAAATTCAGAGTATCAATGATCACCTTATTTTCTTCTAAACATGTCTTGAGTCTAGAAATTCTTCATAAAAGCCATCCACATCTATAGCATCCATGTAATATTCATCTTCAAAAGCCATTAAAAGTTTATAGTTATTTCCTCGTTCATCTTCATCACTATTTGATAAACCATCACTCTTTTCATGAGTGTAATAGCTTTTCTTATTTGCATTTTGTTTCTTGTTCCATCTAACAGTTTCCTTCCCCTTGTCAATCTTATGAGGACATTTGGCAGCATAGTGACCTACTCTTCCACAAGCAAAACATTTGAAAGGTAACTTACCTCTGAATCTTCCAATACCCCATTGAAGATTTCTAACAAAATTCGATTCTTCTTCTTCTTCTTCTAACACGTATCCTGACTCATAGTACTCTCCTTTGCCTAAAGCCTTGAAGGTAGCTTCTCTCTTGTCTGATGGACCTCCTTTCCTCATTTCCTAAGCAATTAGAATTATGTGCAGCTGTGACATTTTAAGGTTTTGTAGATTCTCTTTTTCTTCTATAGCATAAACTTTAGATTCAAACCTAGGGGACAAAGATCCTATAACTTTTTCAACGACAACAACCTCTTTTATTTCTTCACCCAAATTTTTCATACAATTAACAATCTCATCTACACAAAGAAAACAGTTAGCCACACTTTCATCATTGTACATTCTGAGATTTTCATACTGAATTCTGACTGTTTGAAGTTTTTCTTGCTTTACCTGATCATCTCCTTCATAGCTCAGAACAATCTTGTCCCATATTTCCTTTGCGATTTAAACTGCATAACCTTCACAAATTCTAATTGAGATAGACATCCTAGAATTGTATTGACCGCCTTTGCATTTGTTTCATATTTCTTCTTCTCAGCCAGATCTGTAGGAGTTACCAATGGAAAAACAGACCCTATGTCTATGATATCCCAGACTTCTGTACCAAGAGATTGAAGATAGGCAGTAACTCTTACCTTCCAATATACGAAGTTTGTCCCATCAAAAATCGGTGGCCTGATTAATGCTTCCCTCTCGTAGTTGCTCTTACTGATAGAACTTCCTTCAAGCTATCAAGATTCTTCAGAAGGACCTGATCTGATACCAATTATTGGAAATAATACTAAGAGGGGGGGTGAATAAGTATTATCAAATTCTTTTCAATATATCTTCCAGATTTATACTTTAATTTATTCTTCAGATATTGATCATTAGTTTTTATGTCAGTACCATATAATAATGAGCAAGAACAAAAAAAATAGATAATCACACCAAGGAACACCTAATATAAGGTGGAAACCCAATGTGGGTGAAGACCACCTGCTGCAATATGTATCTATCTTCTTTCAATTAGAAACTTCTTTTACAATGATTTTGTACTGGTGCAGTCCTTTACTAGTACGCAGGCTGCAACTTGCAGAGAGCTACAACCCTCTCTCATTTTCAAGTCTCTCCTAGAAGGGAGCTACAACCCCCTTTGCTCTTCTACTTCTTTAAGGACCACGTTTCATTAATTTTCAGACTAGATCCAATAACATCAAATAGTCATTAAGTACATGTGAATCAACCAAACTCCTTATACAATCAACCAATGAATCACCCAATTTCTCAGAATGCTGAAAACATAAAGGCAATACTAGTAATCTAAACCCAGAACTCTGCAGCAAATAGATAAAAAGCCAACCAACAAATACTTCAAGGAAAGTCCGCAACTTCACCAATATAAACCTGCGGATATCCGCAGATCTTCTGTATCTAAACTGTGCAGATCTGCACCTGATCTTTCTTGTGCTCTGCGTACCTCTGCACCTAGCCCTTTTGTTGAACTGCGTACCTCTACCAAGATCCGCACCTGCACTGTCTACCTGACAGCACACCTCCGCACCTGATCCTTCTAATTCTCAGCGTACCCCGGCACCCACGCCTTCTGCTGCGCGGCGTACCTCCACACCTGCGCCTTCCGCTACGATGCGTACCTCTGCACCTGCGCCTTCTGCTGCAATGCGTACCTCCACACCGAGCTATGGATCGCTTGCGGACCTCCACACCTGAGCTGTGGATCGCCTGCGGACCTCAAAATAGAGCCAAATTAACAGTCCACAGATTGTCAGATCCATAGATCTGATCACGCACCCAAAGGATCACGACCTATCAACAAATCCGCCTTTCACTTACATATTTCACCTTGATTTAGATCTAGCTTTTTAAACCGATTACCCAAAATTTCAGATCTTAAGATATTCAAATTTCACCAGTGAATAGCCAAGTGATCTCCTTTCCTTTTTATAGGCAAGCCCTTATTCAAACCATGGGACAAAACCATCGAAACTCAATACAAGGGATCCAAACCAGAATTCAATAATTTAGATCCGATACCACGAACCAGAACCATAGGATCATGAACGATGGGCTAAATACCAAGGGTCAAACATAAGAACTTCCATGCGTGCACACTTTTATGCATTGGAGTGAGTGAATAGGGGTCCACACCTTCTGAACAGAGAACCTGCGGGGATGTCCGCACCCCTTGGTCGGCATAACTGCGGGTCTACTGCTTCTCTTAGGATCACCTACAGGTATCTCATTTTCAATTATTTTGAGTGCCTGGCTAAGATCTGCCACTTGAGTGAGTTGCCATCAAGTACAACAGTTGTGCCATAGTGCCAAACCAGAATCATAATGCCAACAAAGTGGGCATGTCTACATAGTTTCAGAGAGTATGGTAGGAAAGGAAGCAAAGGATGAGCTAGGCATGTCTGTGCAGTTTTGGAGAATAGTGCAGACCCAACTCTCAGAGCGGTGTAGGCTTCCAGTAGGTAACAGGGAGACATGATGACTGTGCTTGAGAAATACAAAGTTTAGTTTGTTCATGGAGGCAGTCTCTGCGCAATTCTGGGAGGGAGACATGCTTCTTACCTCAAGTATTCTGCATTTCACTAACATGGAGGACAACTTCAATCATTATGGAATTTTGGGTAGCAGAGATATGTCACTGAGAGATGAGACTGCATAGTGCAGCTCAGTCAGGGTCCAGTGGAAGAGGGTTGTTTTATCAGACAAATTTTCATGAAAATGGCAAAGTGTCAAAAGTAAATGAACTTGTGCAGACTTGACATTGTGATCATACACATAGCATTCTTTGATGATGAGGCAATATGGAAAACCAGGCTAACAAGACAAAACATGCCCTCATTGAGAGTGTCTTATAGCTAAGAGCAACAAACGCGACACTTGAGATAGACCTTCAGACGATCATGACAACACTTGCGCGTCAGTGCTTACAATTTTGTGTGTGAGTACGGTGGATATTTACATTTCAAAGACAACCAAAACACATAAATAAAAACCTTCAAACTCATAAGAACAAGATCGCAAGCATGACAAAGCAATCAATATGCCAAAAGACAATTGCTAGTCGAACAAGCATAAAGGGTGGAAAGACATCACAAGATATCATGGGGTGAGCTTGAGAGTTTGCAACCATCAAAGGAAAAACCAAGGAGCGCTCTGAAATTTGGATGCAATCCAAAATTTTGGAGGGTGTTATAGTCACTAAAACAGATTTATACACACCTCATTTCAAGATAATTGGTCATACCAATTCTTCTTTAGTTAATATGCATGCAGTTTACTATTTTTTTATCCAGAGTTTACTATCTATAATGTATCACATACTCATTTACATCTCTTAATACATGATCATACACAACATTTAAATATACAACACTTCATGGTCAACATATCATTCTATGGCAATTATTGAGTATTCATACTCAACATATTATGTTGTAGAAATTACTACATACTTATAATTGAAACATTGAGCTACAACAATTAATTCATATTCATACTAAGCATATTGGTCTACATAAATTACTACGTACCTATAATCTAAATATTGATCTACAACAATTAATGCATATTCATACTCAACATATTAATCTACAACATTTAATGCACAATTGGAATCAGCATAGCCCCAAACCAGAGACTTTAATTATCTGGCTGAACACGAACTTGCACTAGAAAGACATTGTCCTCCCAACCAAGAACTGCCTCCATTTCTCTCCCGAGCTTGATGGTTTTCCCAGAGAATCAAAAACCTTAAATTATTCTCTCATTGGGTAATTATTACCCTTCTTCATGATATTGTTTCCAATTCAGCGGCATCTCGCTTTTGTAAACTTTATCACTTTCTTGCCTAAGGTTTTTCTTTTAAAGCCCGCCTTTCTTACCCACAATGCTTTAAAGGTAATCTTATTCATTTTCTCTAGCTAAGATTTTTCTAAGGGATCTTATCTCCCTCCCTTAATCTTATCTAGACTCTTCAAAGATTCTAATCGTGAAGAATTAACAATCTTATCTTGAGTGTATTTTCTAAGTATGTAATTACCTCTACCATTAATTCATTTTATTAATAATAAAATACTTACAATAATTTGTCCAAATTTTTTCGCTCCACTGCCATTTATTATACAGATATATAAAATAACATTATCTACTAGGGGATGTTGCCCACAACTCTCTCCAATAATACATATTCTCCATTATTTTCAACTCTACCCCTTAATGGAGAAAGGGTTTACTTGCATACCTAACATCTCCCTAAACAAATTAAATTTAATCCTCCCAAGGGACTTGGTGAAGATATATGTTGCATTCTCATAGGTATTACAATATTCAAGGAAAATTTCTTTAGACTTGACCTTTTTTCTAACAAAGTGAAACTTAGTATCAATATGTTTTGTGTTTCTATGAAACATAAGGCTAATTTCCAGCTTGATTGAACTTTGGTTGTCACATTTAATCGCTGTAGCATCCTTTTGCTCTTCTCCAACATCATGAGGAAGTCTCCTCAACCAAATCACATCAGAAGTGGCTACACACATTGATTGATACTCTACTTATACTAAAGACAAGCATACAATACTATGCTTCTTGCTACTCCAACAAATGACCTTGGACCCAATGCTAAAAGCATAACCTATTATGGATCTTTTTCATCCAGATTTCTATCCCACTCTGAATCTGAATAACGTGTCAACTTAACATCAAAAGAATTAGTATATTTAATGCTAAAATCTAAGGTTCCTTGAATATACCTTAATATGCCTTTTGCTACCACCCAATGATTCTCATGAGGTTTCCACATAAATTGGCTCAAGAAAATGCTTGAAAAAGATAAGTCAGGTCTAGTTGTAGTCAAATAAATCAGACTTCCAACCACTTGTCTATACAGTGTAGGCTCCACCTCCTTAGAACCATCATTATTTTGAAGTTTGAAATTCTACTGTAAAGGTTCTAAGGAAACTTTACACTGATCCATTTTGAATTCCTTCAATAATCCTATCACATACTTTCCCTGAGTGAGAAAATTCTAGCCCAAATTCCTCTAGACTTCAAGACCCAGACAATAATTTAGTTCTCCAAGTTATTTCATTTCAAAAACCTATGATATCTACACTTTTATTTCTTTATTCAATTCATTAGCATTTTCAGTCATAATTAGATCATCAACATATAAATAAATCAAGACAATCTGCCCATTTAAATCAAACACAATATACAAATTTGGGTCATTTTTACTCTTATAAACATTCTACAAGAAGAAAGAGTCTATTTTTTCATACCACAATCTGGGTGTCTATTTCAATCCATGCAATGATTTTCTTTAATCTACAGACTAAATGTTCATGCTTGTGATCAATAAACCCTTCAAGTTGTGTTAAATGTACCTCTTCTTTCAATTCTCCATTTAAAAAAAGTAGATTTCACATCTAGTTGGTGTACCCTCCAATGATGATTTGTAGCTAAGGCTATTAACATTCTAATAGTGTTTAACTTAGCTATAGGAGCAAAGGTCTCTTCATAATCGATACCTTCTTTCTACAAGTACCCTTTAGTTTCCAGCCTAAATTTATCTTTGTCTATACTACCATATTCTTTGAACTTAGGTTTATATAACCATTTACAACCTATGGGTTGTTTCCTTTATGGTAGTTCAACTAATTCCCAAGTTCTCTTTTTAATTATTGAGTCATATTCTTCTTTCAAGGTTGCCATCCATTCATCATACTCACTTTCTTCATTATAATTTAAGGGCTCAACAACATTTAAGATACTACTCATAAGAACATAGTCTCTATACCTTGCTGGTAAATGAGTCCTCGTACCTGATCCTCTTGGTAGCAGACTTGCCTCAACCTATATTTATCACTCCTTAGTGGACTTTGATTACTGACTGTACCTTCATCACTAGATTCTTATTTTTGTTGTTGATGTTGCATGTGGTTGTCTTTAGGTTCATCATAGGTGCCACTCCTCAAAGTCTTTGGCTTTGTTCCCTTCATCAACTTGTTCATGGAATATAACATCTCTACTCACAAATACCTTCTAAGTAAATGGATTAAATATTTTGTATTCTTCAAACTTAGAACAATACACTACAAATATGGATTTAATGGCCTTAACATCCAATTTCTTCCTATCCTCCTTAGGAATATGTGCAAAAGAATTGACAATATAAAGCCTTAAAACCGTATAAATCCCCAAATGGAGTCTTAAGATCAAATATTTTCGTGGGACTCCTATTCTTTAAATAGACTGCAGTATTAATAGCTTCTACCCAAAAACCATTAGATAGATTCTTACATTTCAAAATGTTTCGTGCACACTCCACCAGAGTTCTACTCTTTATTTCTACAACCTTGTTCTGTTGTGAAGTGTAGGGTACTATAAACTGTTGAATTATTCCATCGTCCCTAAAATATTTGATGAAGTTTTGAAGCTTGTATTCTCTATTGATCTGAGGGGAGAATTTTGATGACCTTCTCTATCTTCTTTTCAACCATACTTCTGAATTCTTTAAAATATTCAAAAGTATGACTTTTCTTTATGAGAAAATATACCGAGGTATATCTTGTGCAATCATCAACAAACAATAAAAACTAATAAGCTTCTCCTAATGACCTTCTCTGCATCGATACACATATATCAGTGTGCACAAGATCAAGTATATCTCTCTTTATTCTATTTAAACTTGAGGGAAGTTCATCCCTGTGCATCTTCCAAAGTGCAAATCCTTCACAACAAAAATGTGCATTTTTTAAAATAGGGAGTCCATTAACCATACATTGTTTTTGAAGCAGAAATAAGTCATGAAGATTGATATGTTTAAATATTTTATGTCAAATATTCTCTGTTTTGCTAGCTATTGAAGTTAAATCTTAGTTTGGCATGCTTGTAACATTAAACTTTTACAATCCTCCAACTCGTATTCTAGATGCAACTGACTTTTGTTGATTCAACAAATCCTTTATGACACAATAGTTTTTGAAAAATTCCACCTTCAGCTTCTAATCTTCTATCATGGAGACAGATGAAATTCCTTTTAATACCCGGTATATACATCACTTTCTGGATGTGCATGATATTAACATCAAGAAATATCATAGGAATGTCTACATACCCTTTAATCTGGTATACTCTATCATCACCATGGTAGATATTAGAACCACTGTCGATCTCTTTAAAACTTTTAAAGTAGTTCTTATTACCTTTGATGTCAGTGGATGCTCGAAAATCAAAAAATGAGGTTTCAACCTCCTCATCCTTAGCAGATAAAGAAGAATCAAACACAAATAATTTGAGATCATGATTTCAATCTTCGTCAGTGAAGTACTCTGTATGCTTCTACTATTTGTGTCTAGCTTCATCAATCTTCTTTTTATAACAATTTCTAACAATGTGACCAGATTTACCATAATGAAAAAACTTGATTCCTAAATCAATTCTCATCGAATACATACCTTGAAATTTCTTTCTCTTGGGTGTACCACTTCCTTTTTGTCCTACTCCTAATTTCCCTCTAAAAGGATTTTTTTTCGCAATCAATGTGAGATCTACATTTTCAAGCTTCAGATTCATCTGCCTCCCTTCTTCCTTGATCAAGATCCCTATAAGTTCTTCAAATGTGGGGTATTTCTCCCTCACTGTCAGCCCTGTAATGAACATCTCGTAATCATCAGGCATACCATTTAAAGTAATCATGACAAGATCAGTGTTGGACACTTTCTCTCCTATATCGCCCGACTTGTCTCTCAGTTCTTTGATCAGAGAGATTAATGAATAAAATGGTTCATTCTCCTCCATTTTGATGGAGAGAATCTTACTCTTCGTAAACAATAGATGATTTGTGTTCTTTACCTCATACAAATCCATGAGAGTTACCCAAATATCATTAGCAGATTTTCACTCTGGAATGTGAGGGATGACGTTGTCCTTCATTGGCATCCTTAGCAACACCTTCACATTTTTCTCCCTTTTCTCCCAATCTTTGATTGTTTCAGATGCTCCTCCTCCAGCTCTAATCGACTTCACTTCATTCACATTTACAATTTCCCATGCACTCGAACCCGCGAGTAGTGTCTACAATTTGAACTTCCAATTTGTATAATTCATCCCTTTGATCTTATTTCTATGATTCGAGTACACTTCTACCATAGGATTATTCATTGTGATAGGATTTATTTATGGATCCACCTCAATATCGTCAATTTCCAACAATCGATCTGACCAACAACAAAACTACGCCAATACAGGTGACCTAGAAAGAAAACAAAATAATGTACCAAAGGGAGAAATATCTAAGGCAATATCCAAGACTCTACTTTTGATTTGATCCTCACAAACTTACAATCCAGGGATCACGAGCACATCAACTCTGTGATCTCAAGAGAATCTCAATAATGATCTCTAAAATCATAAACACAATCTTCGCATCAATACGATCTACGCAGACCTTGATCTTAGATGATCCACCATGATCGATCCACATGAACCATGCGTTCATATAACAACTAAAACAACATGATTTTATGGTGTCGTATTTGCGTTTTCTTCCCACGCTGCTGAAAATTTCTCTAAGTTGTGGCTAATCAGTGCGATAATTAACCCCAAATTCTGCGTTGCTGCCTTCTTTAACAACAGTGTAAATGAGGGAAAAACTGAGCGATGCTCAAACTCTAGACGAGAGAAAAAAATACGCCTTTCTCCAGCCACCAAGGCTCATGACACAATGAACCATCAGGGCTCTCTAATTAACTAGCCACTAAGGCTCCACTACTTCCACTGAGGCTCTCCATCCACCATGACTCCACTGCTACCACTAAGACTCTCCAACCACCATGGCTCTCATCTCTACCATTAAGGGAGTCCAGCTACCAAGGCTCTCAATTCTGCCACTAAGGCACTCAATTTAGCCACCAAGGTGTGCTAGCTATGATACCATGTTAAAAATGGAAGATTAAACTTATATTCTGAAACTAGCAACCCATAGGTGAGCAAGTTGTACCTGGAGACTACGCAAGCAGAGAATGCTCTATTCAATTAAACATAAAAATCAGAAATATATAAGTTCACATCATTTTAGGGAGATTAGAATTGACTCTTATAAATAGGAACTAATCCTAATTTAGGACGCATACACAACTGTGAAAAAAACTCTCTCCAATAATATATATTCTCCATTATTTTTCAAGTGAATCAACATCCGAATGATGCCACAAAGATACCATTTTACCGGCAATTTTTTCTAATGTTAAATGATCATCACAAAGAGATACTTTGCACTATGATGCAATGCAAATACATTAATGACGAAAAACCCTAAAAAGGAGAAAAAGGAATTGCAAACATAAAGCATATGTTGCCTAATCTATGTATTCTAAACATAAATAGAGAAAAAGAAAATGGTTTCCATTTTATTTTTACATAAATCTATGGAACACATTTTTTTTGATGTGACAAAGTTTGTTTGAGAATTCATGAAAGAGTAAATACAAGATATTTGATCAAATTTATTGTATATTATTATTATTATTAAATTATAATTTGATAGAACTTTTTAAATTCAATATAAAATAAGATTTATTTTATGTTTAAAATCTAATTTAAATTCTTATAAAACGGATTTTTCCTTATAATTTTATCAACCAACCAATGTTTTATTTTATGAAAATAAAGAGATTCCATACTTTTATTTGTTTTCATTATTTAATTTTTTCTCTTATCTTTTATCTCAATATTTCATTATTTTTCTTGGCATTTTTCATATTCTTCTTGTCATTTATCTATCTCTAATATTCATTCTTATTCCTTATTTAACTTTCCATTTGTTCTCTAGTCTTCATTCTTATTTTTTATTTAACTTTCTATTTGTTTTTCTAGTACTGTGACTTTTCCTTTCACTCTTTCTTCCTGATTCTTCCCCCTCTTCTTTTATATTATTTCTCCTTGTCCTTTCTTTTTCCAACTTGGTCTCTTTCCCCTCCTTCCTCTTCTTATTCCTCTCCATCTCTTCTTCTCCATTGCCTTTTTTTCTTTAATTTTTTTCTTATATCTTACTTGTATTCTCTCTCTCCCTCCTTTTTCTATTATAAATATTTTTATTTTCCATTTTTACACTTCCTATAATAATGTAAAATAACAAAAATAATTATATTAATATTATTCTTCATTAATAATAATAATAATAATAATATAATTATTATTATTATTGAGTATTAAATAATCCTTTTATATTACTAGAATTGACCATATTTCACTATATAAATTACACTTAAGTGAATAACAATAAAACACCTATTACTTTATTGTAAAATAAATATAAAAATTTAGTAATTTATCTGAAATTTCTAAGTGTAATATGCAATACATAGTACATATCTCTTACACAAAAAGTATTTGATAATTAAATTAAAGTAACAACTAAAGAAGCAATCAATTGGAGTTAGGCCAAAGAATGTAATAGCTTTTGTTGAATTTGTGAACTATTTGGCAACAAAATATTGCATATAGTGGTATAGAAAAATTCTTTAAACAATTAATAAGGTGGAAGGCTTACTGAAAATAGAAGTAAATATTATGCCTTAGAGAAAAAAATATGTTGAAAAATAAGAAGAAGCACTTGGAAAGCATAAATGTCTCTTTCTCAAAGAAGTTTTCTTTTTCCAATTTTTTTCAAGGAAAAATGAAACTTGGGAAGGTTAGAGTAAGACTAGTTCTAGTATGTGAAACAGTTTGGATAATGCCATAGATTCAATCATTTTCCTTTGCATTAATTTCATCCTCTAACTTTTATTTCCATTTATCAAATATTTGCATATATTGATATAGACAAATTTTTTAAACAATTAATAAGGCTGAAGGCTTACTGAAAAGGGAAGTAAATATTATGCCTTAGAGAAACACATATGTTGAAAAATAAGAAGAAGCACTTGGAAAGCATAAATGTCCCTTTCTCGAAGAAGTTTTCTTTCTCCAATTTTCTTTTAAAGAAAAATGAAACTTGGGAAGGTTAGAGTAAGACTAGTTCCAGTATGTGAAAAACTTTGGATAATGTCATAGATTCAATCATTTTTCTTTGCATTAATTTCATCTTCTAACTTTTATTTCCATTTATTAAATATTTCTTGCATTACATAACATAAAAAGATGATAAGCTTTTAGTTTTCCATTTTTTAATAGAGTAATATATTTGTTTAATTTATATGCTTTTTGAGTTTTCAAATATTGTTATTTGAGTTATTGACTTTAATTTTATTGTAATTATATTGAGTTGGAGTGAAATAGTTTTATTTGTGATTTCAAAAACATTGATTGAGAAGTTAGATTTTGCGAATACATTTAATTTTGAAGGATGTTGTTTTATTTGTCAAATATATTAATGAAAAGTAAAAATAATTTCTTACTAAAGGGTAAAGACTTGCATAAATTTTAGTGGGTAGTAACTACTAAAAAATATGTACATTTACATTTTTACACCTACTTATTAAATATGTACTATCAACCTATTATCAATCTTGGTAAGTCTATCTATTTACATCTTCTTTACATCTATTTTTATTGCAAATATTTGCTTAAATCATAGTGAGTAGTAATTTATAATAAATATAATTATTCACATAAATATTGAGATATATTTCAAAAATATAATTTCTCTTAATTTCTTATAAATTTAACATAAAATATATAATGTATCCAAAATTATATAAAAAAAATATGAAATAATAAATTATAATTTTAAAATTAAAAAATATTTTTTAATTTTGAAATATTAAATATATATATATATAATTTAATATATATATTATATATATATATATTATATATATATATATATATAATTTTAATAAATTTCAGATAATTGACATTGGAATGATATCAAAATAACAACTTAAACTGAAAAATGTTTTTATATTTCGTAAAGAATGCATCGATGCAAAATCGTATGGGCTAAATGTTTTTTTGATAAGGGGCGGAAGATTTATGGACCATCTATTAGGAATAAAGAAAATATATTGATGACACACTCGTTCATTTACACTTTACGCATTCAGTTATATGTGTTTAAGATAGGGTGCAATAAGAGTAGGTCACAAGGATATTGATGATGTTGTGACCAAATTTTTATCCATTATAATGATTACTTTCCAATTGTCATATTTATGATCATAGCATTTCTTCCTATATTGACGTATTGTATGCTTCGTTTTTAGTATTCATGTTAAATTATTCATATTTTTTATTATAGGGAATTTATCTACTTAACATAGTAACATTTCATTTTAATGTAATTCATATGCTTTCCAATAAAAATTATCAAATAATTTAATTTAAATTAGCAATTAGATCAAATGTTGCAAAGGAAATGTCGTAAGTCTAAATCGGAGAAAAGTCCTACCATATAAAACATCATTGAAAACAAAAATTTAATAAACAAAATTTTGTTCAGAGCCAAAAGATAAATAGAAATCACTTACCTTTCCCCAACATAGATTTCCTCTTATTCTTCAAAGATAGTATTTCAAGTTCCAATAGTAAATATTTGATAGATTTTGAAAAAATACAAATAGTAGATGACATTAGATAAGTTAAATAAAATAAAATTAATTCATGAAAAGGATTATAGCTAACAATATGATGGTCATCTTTCCAAATCTAAATTTGCATATCTAGGTGCAACAATCTAAATTTATGTCGACTATCTCAAAAAACTAGTTGCAGAACCTAAAATTGTCTAGGAAGAAGCATATTCGAATGAAGAAGATCTCCAATTAAATAAGAATGGAACATGTTCCCACAAAATGGTTGACTATAGAGAAGTTGAGCATAATTTACCATGAGATGTACAAAAATGGATGTTTTGATCTAAAGACCCACCCCTAAACTTCACCCCACAACAAGTCGTACTCTTTCTTCCGAAACATTGAATTTTTTTACTCTTGGAGTGATATCCATTTGAAAAACTATAATTTAGAAATCGATGTCAACTATAAAATTCTAGGAACAAAGAAAATTGACTTTCCAAGATATGTCCTACAATATGAGATTCACTAACTATTATAATTGTTAGACAATAGCTACGTACAAAAATAGTTACATCTCTAAGGTATCTAGCAAAGACATTTAGTAAAAATTCTTGACTTCAAGATCCCAAGTTAGAAGTTAAAAAATTCTTTAAAACACAAATTGTTTACATATAGGATGGACAAACTTTCAAAGTCCATTGTCAAAGGTAGAAATAGTGAGTTACCATCAAACCTATATGCCATATGTTATTATGTAATCTATGACACTACCAAATTTATCCTCCTCGTATAGGTTATTTTCAATTCATCCATGGATGGATATCTTCTGTGGATATTACTTTGCAAAATTCTCTATGCAATTAAATGAATGCACATTTCTTATAACAAATAGGGAAATACAGAAAAATTAGAAGTAGAGCTAGAGATACAATGCACCACAATTTATGCCCTTGTCTCATGGGCCACCCAATATCAGTGGAAACATAGATAAAAGTTTGTTTCATTTGTCCTTAGTAATCAAAACATATAAACATAAAATCAAGAGTATGTGAACAATCTAAGGTGTCCAAACATTCCCTGATTTATGTACCGTATAAGTTAGAGGAATAAAATGTGTCCTACCAATAAAATTGCAAAGGAGAGAATAGAAATATTTCTCCATACCTTCAAAAGGAAAACAGTGAAAATTCAGTTTTAGAACCTAGAATAATCTTATACAATGAGAAATGGATTAGCCACTTCTTTTTAGTATGTTATTCTCCCATCACCTTTGGCTATAATATGTTTAAAAGCTCTACCACTAGGTATCATATGGAAGACATGCTCCTGGTGTGGCAAAATGACAACCAATAAATATGGTCTAGGGGTATTGAGCATTTGTGAAACGACCTCCCTGACATCTGCTTTCTTTGTTACCCTAGATGCCGGTATATTGCATGACTATTCCATCTTCAGAAGAATGGGGAAAATATCATATTCAACTAATGGATCCCCAAGGTAAGTATGTGCTTTGTTTTATTTGTAAAAGCAATCTTCCCATTGAACCACCATGCCCAAGTGGTGATTTTTCAATACCATCATCTTATCAGGAAGGTTTTCTACCGTAATGGTGGCCAATTCTTGCACATTCATCAGAAAACTTCCATCTCCATCTATATCAACAACAGTGGCCCTGGATTGGTGCTTTCTACGCTAGCTGAGATATATACCTTAAGAGGTTCAGTTGCCTTTGACATGTCTAGTGCACTAAAAGCTAGAAACAATTAATTTTGATTCTAACCATATTATACTATTGATTCGGGATTCAATTATATTCTTTCGGTCTGAAACTATTTGGGTTATGTTTAAGAGGCATCCCTCTAATCTAGCCAATTTACTGGATTGATATTCAATCACCTTTACCTGATCCAAAATAGTCTAGGTCAACTCATGAAATTCTGTGGAAATTGTTCTTCAAATAAACTAGCATTCGTATGTAGGAGTTTTAGTTTCTTTAAATCTCCAATAAAACCATGGATTCATGGATTTTTTCTAAAATTGCCTTCATGGCTTCCCTCTTCAAGTAGGGGAAATATAAGCGAAAATAGTTCTCATTCACTATCATATGTTCATATTCATGCATGTTATCTATCATATAATATTAAACATGATATTCACTTTGTCCTCCAAAGGTTTATGTTAGACTATTCTAAGCATCAGTAGAAGACAGATGAGAACTTGACTCTTTATAATCACGTATCTTTGTACAAGAACATACTGGAATTTATTCAAGAAGAGAACACTCCCCCATGGTTATAAGAGGGACATATTCTCCCTCAATATTTGCAACTACATGCCTCATCACATGCTCTTATGGGTGATTTGGAGTATAGAGCTACTAATGACAACTAGGAAAATGAGCTTAGATTGTTTATCTATTTTTTACAGTAAAGCTACACATTGAAACCACAAGTGAATTATGGCATGGCATAATAATATTCTCACAAATGTTGACTAAATAATTTACATTTTTAGCTATAGTACTTTAGAGTGCATCATCGAAGGAAGATCCTACATAGAGGATATGCATAGATTAGAAAAATGGAAATAACACATGAATCCCCCCCATTATCAAATTTATTCAAATGGTGACTAAAATTCTCAAAGAATCAGACCAATGATGCATGGGTGTGGCTAAGTGCAAGTGTGGGTGTTGATGCAACTAGTTATATATTTTTAAAATTATAAATGTAGAGGTGCAACAATTTTCTTTGTAGAAGTGCGGTTGATGTGGGGAGCATAAGAAGCACCCATGCAACTATAGATAAAATATTTATATCAAATGCACTTGGTAAATTTTCCTTCTAATAAACCTGCATTCCCAAGTTGAAGTAGAACACTAATTATGGAATAAGATGACCACTCAAAGGCAGACAGAGGATTTCCAATCATTTTGATATCAAACCAAAACAGAATTCCAAGGGTTGTGACATGACTGCATCAGAAGAAAGTACTAACAATGAAACTAATGGTGATTCTTGCTACAAGTAATGTTCTAACTAATGGAATTACATCATGGCATTTTTTATTATATTAATGCTTCTGGGGAGAAGCATCTTCAAATGAAGAAGAGCTCCAATTTAATAAGAATGGAACATGTTCACACAAAATGGTTCACTACAGAGAAGTTGAGCATGATTTACCATGCAATGTACAAAAATAGATGTTTTGATCTGAAGACCCACCCATAAACTTCACCCCACAACCCATCATACTATTTCTTCTGAATCATTGAATTTTTTTTACTCTCAGAGCTATATCCATTTGCAAAACTATAATTTAGAAATCGATGTCAATGGGCAAGGTTTGGAATAATACTGGAAAGGTCAACTCTAAAATTCTAGGAACAAAGAAAATTTACTTTCCAACATGTGTCCCACAATAAGGAATTCACTAACTGTTATAACTGTTAGACAATAGCTACATACAACAATAGTTACATTTCTAAGGTATCTGGTAAAGACACTTAGTAAAAGTTCTTGACTTCAAGATCCCAAGTGAGAAATTCAAAAAAATCTTTAAAACACAAATTTGTTACATATAGGATGGACAAATTTTCAAAGTCCATTGTCAAAGGTAGAAATAGTGAGTTACCATCAAACCTATATGCCATATGTTATTATGCAATTTGTGACACTACCACATTTATCCTCCTCGTATAGGTTATTTTCAATTCATCCATGGATATCTTATGTGGATATTACTTTGCAAAATTCTCTATGCAATGAAATGAATGCACATTTGTTATAACAAACAGGGAAATATATAAAAATTAGAAGTAGAACTAGAGATACAATGCACCACAATTTATGCCCTTGCCTCATGGGCCACCCAATATAAGTATAAACATAGATGAAAGTTTGTTTCAATCATTCTTAGCAATCAAAAAATATAAAAATAAAATCAAAACTTTGTGAACAATGTAAGGTGTCCAAACTTTCCCTGATTTATGTACCATATAAGTTAGAGAAATAAAATGTGTCCTACCAATAAAATTGAAAAGGAGAGAATTAATGATTTCTCCATACCTTCAAAAGGAAAATAGTGAAAATTAACTTTTAGAACCTAGAATACTCTTATACAATTAGAAACATCTTAGCCTCTTCTTTTTAGTGTACTATTCTCCCATCACCTTTGGCTAATATGTTTAAAAGCTCTAACACTACATATCATAGGCAAGACATGCTCCTGGTGTGGCACAATGACATCAAATAAATATGTCCATAGGGTATTGAGCATTTGTGAAATGAACTCCCTGACATCTGCTTTCTTTATTACCCTATCTGCTGGTATATTGCATGCCCATGCCATCTTCAATTATTGGGGAAAATATCAGATTCAACAAATGGTTCGTCAAGATAAGCATGTGCTTTGTTTTCTTTGTAAGAGCAATCTTCCCACTGAACCACCATGCCCAATTGATAATTTTTCAATAGCATCATCTTAACAGGAAGGTTTTCTACCCTGATGGTGGCCAATTCTTGCACATTCATCAGAATACTTCCATCTCCATCTATATCAACAATAGTTGCCCCTGGATCGGCACTTTCTAGGCTAACTGAGATATATACCTTAAGAGGTTCAGTTAAATTTGGCATATCTAGTGCTCTAAATACTAGCAACAAGTAATACCGATTCTAACCATATTATACTATTGATTCAGGATTCAATTATGTTCTTTCGATATGAAACTATTTGGGTTACGTTTAAGAGCCATCCCTCTAATCTAGCCAATTTACTTGATTGATATTCATTCACCTTTATCTCATCCAAAATAGTCTAGGTTAACTCATGAAATTATTCTTCAAATGAGCTAGCATTGGTGTGTAGGAGTTTTAGTGTCATTAAATCTCCAATAAAGCCATGGATTCATGGAATTTTGATAAAATTTCCTTCATGGCTGCCCTCTTCATGTAGGGAAGATATAAGTGAAATACTTATAGTTCTCATTCACTATCATATGTTCATATTCATGCACGTGATCTATCAATAATCGTAAACATGATATTCACTTTTTCATCTAAAGGTTTATGTTAGACTATTCTAAGCATCACTAGAAGACATATGAGAACTTGACTCTTTATAATCATGTATCTTTGTACAGGCACACACTAGAATTTATTAAAGAAGAGAGCACTCCGCCATGCTTATAAGAGGGACAAAATCTCCCTCAATATTTGCAACTACATGCCTCATCACATGCTCTTATGGGTGATTTGGATTATAGAGCTACTAATGACTATCAAGAAAGTGAGCTTAGATTGTGTATCTATTTTTTACAGTAAAGCTACACATTGAAACCAAAAGTGAACTGTGGAGTGGTGTAATAATATTCTCACAAACATTCACAAAATAATTTACATTTTCAACTATAGTACTTTAGAATGCATCATCAAAGGAAAATCCTACACATATGATATCCATAGATCAAAAAAATAGAAATTGCACATGAATTCCCCGCATTATCAAATTTATGCATATAGTGTCTAAAATTCTGAAAGAATAAGACTAATGATGCATAGGTGTGGCTAAGTACAAGTGTGGGTGTTAATGCAACTATTTATATATTTTTAAAATTATAAATATATAGGTGCAACAATTTCTTCGTATAAGTGTAGTTGATGGGGGGGGCATTAGAAGCACCCATGCAACTATAGATAAAATATTTCTATCAAATGCACTTGGGAAACTTTTCTTCTAATAAACCTGCATTCCCAAGTTGAAGTAGAACACCAATTATGGAACAAGATGACCACTCAAAGGCAGACGAAGGATTTCCAATAATTTTGATATCAAAGCAAAATAAAAGTACAAGGGGTGTGACATGAGTGCATGAGAAGAAAGTACTAACAACAAAACCAATGCTGATTCTTGCTACAGGTAATGTTCTAAGTAATGAAATTACACCATGGCATTTTTTATTTTATTGAGGCTTTAAATATCCTTCACTATATTTGTAGATAGAAACCTTTTGAAATCATATACCACAACAAAGTCTCAATCCCCAAAAATAATTTCGCTCACCCAAACATAAAAAGGATTTAAGTTTTACTTACTTATATGATAATGCCTTCCATGATCCCATAGCCTAAAAGCTTGCAACTTCACTACTCTTCCATCACATTCCTAGTTTTTCTTTCATTAATGGGTTCCTCAAAATGGTTTGAAAAATCAGTAGTTAGAATTAAAATGACTAGGCATCCTTTGGCTAAAGATCCCTATAAATTCATGAACACTTCAAGAACATGTGACATTTCAAGCTCAGGAAATCCAAAAATCTTATTTGCACCAGGTCAAACAAGGTGACATGCCTTCTAAATACTCCTTTAATACATTTCTATAAACCTAGAAATAAACCAAAACGTGAAAAAGAAATATCTAGGAAGAGTAAAAATAAAGGATGATAAAGCTGGAAAACAGAGACACAAACAAGAAAAGCTAAACATCCAATAAACAAAAAACCTTTTGAGAAGAAGCAAGAAGAGAAGTCTGGATTCTGGAATACATATTCTAAGGATGTGTCATTAATCTGAAACCATTCCTATCTAGGTAGTCCTCTTATCTGCCTTACAACATAAACAGCATAACTAAAAGGAGAAATGACATTAAGCTTCCTCCAAATTACACAACATGTATGATTTACAACAGAAAAAGCATAAAGGAAAGGAGCAATGACATTAATCTTGCATCTAAGTTACACAAAGAAGAATAGGAGTATATGCATTGTGCAACAAACAAGCATCTCAAATGAACAATTTTGAAAGAATTTTGTAGAAAATTTACTAAAGAAAGACAAAGAATAAGCACATAGACATCAAAAATTGATCTTTCTAAATAAGAAAGATAGATTATTTCCTAACTTGGATAAGCTCTCCCTCAAAACCAATAAACGTAGGTGGAAACCATAGAGGCATCCTAACCTCAAATTTCTTAATGACCAAGAAAAAATAAAATAACCACATACAAACCTCTCACCATTTAAAAGAATAAGGCTTAAGATTGGTGCTTAATAGACTAGACAAGGTTAGTGATATTTCTTGCAGATTATTAGAAAGAAGAAAAATGAATAACAGTGGTAATAATCTCAATGTGATTAGCTTTTTTATTCTTGTAAATTCTTAATAAGGGAAATTAACAAAGTGCAATCCACCTTCAACACCAAATCCAATAAGGAGAGCTGACAGTAATGAGTTTTGATCTATTAGTGTTGTCATTATTACATGAAAGTCATCTTCTGTCATTGTTTTGACCACATAATGTGCAACCCAACATGCCAAGCAGAAAATACCAAAGGTAGTTCATCCATTTGAGGTAGAAAATACCAAAATAGACTTCATAGCCTTTTGATAATGAGTAATGGCCCATTATCTAAAATTATTAAGAAATTTATTCCAAAAATACAAATTAAGGTCTCTTCAGGTGAAATGTTAAATTCCCAACTTTCCAAACTGAAGATCACTGTAAGAATTTTTTATTATGCTTCATTCCACATTTTCTCATGTCCCAATATAAATCGAAATCTTCGAGCACTCAATTTTTTTGGGACACTGCCACATTATTTTCATTCAGAGACAATATAATGTACAGAAGTAAAAAGAAAAGAAAAAAAATAGTGCTTAGAAAAGCAGTTAATCCCATCTCATTTGTCTTGATATCAAGAATATCGTTAACGATATCCCCTTTAGTAAAAGTTCTCTTAGATATTCCATGATTTGAATTTCAATATTTAAAACACAAATTTGTTACATATAGGATGGACATATTTTCAATGTCCACTGCCAAAGGTAGAAATAGTGAGTCACCATCAAACCTGTATGCCATATGTTATTACGCAATCTATGACACTACCACTTTTATCGTCCTCATATAGGTTATTTTCAATTAATTCTTGGACATATTATGTGAGTCTTACTTTGCAAAATTCTCTATGAAATGAAATGAATACACATATGATATTACAAACAGGTAAATACAGAAAAATAAGAAGTAGAACTAAAGAGACAATGCACCACAATTTATGCCCTTACCTCATGGGCCACCCAATATAAGTAGAAACAGAGTTGAAAGTTTATTGCATTCGTCCTTAGAAATCACAACATATAAACATAGAGTCGAGACTTTGTGAACAATCTAAGGTGTCCAAACTTGCCCTAGTTTATGTATCGTATAAGCTAGAGAAATAAAATGTGTCCTACCAATAAAATTTCAAAGGAGATAAAGTAAAGGTTTCTCCATACCTTCAAAAGGAAAACAATGAAAATGCACTTTTAGAACCTAGAATAATCTTATACAACAAGAAACAAATTAGCCTCTTATTTTTAGTAAACTCTTCTCCCATCACCTTCGGTTATATTATCTTTAACAACTCCACCACTGGGTACCATAGGAAATACGCACAATGACATCCAATAAATACAGCCTGAGGTATTGAGCATTTGTGAAATAGTCTCCATGCCATTTGCTTTGTTTATTACCCTAACTTCTGGTATATTGCATGCCTCTAGCATCTTAAAAAGATTGGGGAAAATGTCAGATTCAACAGATGGATCCCTGAGGTAAGTTTGTGTGTTGTTTTCTTTATAAAAGAAATATTCCCATTGAACCACCATGCCCAAGTGTTGATTGTTCAATACCATCATCTTAACAGGAAGGTTTTCTACCCTGATGGTGACCAATCCTTTCACATTATCATAAAACTACCATATCCATCTATATCAACAACAGTGGCCCCTGGATAAGTGCCTACCATGCCCAAGTGCTGATTGATCAATACCATCATTTAAACAAGAAGGCTTTCTACCCTTATGGTGGCCAATTCTTGCACATTTATTAGAAAATTGCCATCTCCATCTGTATTAACAACAATCACCTCTAGATTGGCACATTGTGGGCTAGCTGAGATATATACCTTAAGATTTTTAGTTACCTTTGACATGTCTAGTGCACTAAATGCTAGGAACAATTAATTATGATTCTAACCATATTATACTCTTGATTCGAGATTCAATTATGTTCTTTCAATATGAAACTATTAGGGTTACATTTAAGAGGCATCCCTCTAATCTAGCCAATTTACTTGATTTCTATTTGATCACCTTCGTTTGATCCAAAATAGTCTAGATGAACTCATGAAATTGTTCTTCAAATGAACCAGTGTCGGCCTGTAAGAGTTCTAGTTTCTTAAAATCTCCAATAAAGCCATGGATTTAGATATTTTTCCTAAAATTTCCTTCATGCTACCGTATTCATGTAGGGAAAATATAAGCGAAATCCTTATAGTTCTCATTCACTATCATATGTATGTACTCATGCACCTAATCTATCATAGAATATTAAACATGATATTGACTTTGCCGCCCAAAGGTTTATGCCACACTATTCTAAGCATCACTAGAAGTTGGATGATAACTTGACTCTTTATAATCACATATCTTTGTATAAGCACATAGTATGATTTATTCAAGAAGAGAGAAATCCCCCATGCTTATAAGAGGGACAACTTCTCCCAAAATATTTGCAACTACATGCCTCGTCACATGTTCTTGTGGGTGATTTGGATTAAACAACTACTAATGACAACTAGAAAAATGAAGTTAGATTGTGTATCTATTTTTTACAGTAAATATACACATCAAAACCACAAGGAAAGTATGGCATGGTGTAATAATATACTCACAAACTTTGACTAAATAATTTACATTTTCAACTATAGTACATTAGAATGCATCATCAATGGAAAATCCTACACGGAGCATATGCATAGATCATAAAAATGGAAATCACACATGAATCCATCCCATTATCAAATTTATGGATATGGTGACTAAAATTCTCAAAGAATAATAGCAATGATGCATGGGTGTGTCTAAGTGAAAGTGTGGGTGTTAACGCAACTAGTTTAATATTTTTAACATTATAAATGTAGAGGTGCAACAATTTTCTTTGTAGAAGTGCAGTTGATTAGGGGGAGCATAAGAAACACCCATCAAACTATAGATAAAATATTTCTATCAAATGTTGTTGGGACATTTTTCTTCTAATAAGCCTACATTCCCATGTTGAAGTAAAACACTAATTAGGGAATAAGTTGATGACACAAAGGCAAAGGGAGGATTTCTAATCATTTTGATATCAAAACAAAATAAAATTGCAAGGGCTGTGACATTATTGCATGAGAAGAAAGTACTAACAACCAAACAAATGTTGATTCTTGCTGCAATTAATGTTCTAACTAATGAAATTACACCATGGAATTTTTTATTTAATTGAGGATTTAAAGCTCTTTCTCTGTATTTGTAGATAGAACCCTTTTGAAATCATATACCAAAACAAAGTCTCGTGTCCCACCAATAATCTCACTCACCCAAACATAAAAGGGATTTAAGTTTGACTTACATATGTGATACTGCCTTCCATAATCCCATAGCCTGAAAGCTTGCAACTTCACTATGTTCGAACATATTTCATATAAAATTTCCATTGCTATTGTATTTCTAGAGGGCTACATGTTTCTCATCATTTGAGATCTTGGTTTAATAGCTAATCTTGCTAATATGATACCTAAGACCTATTCGCTTGTCATATGTTGTTGGGATTGGATTGTTTCTTTCCCTCATAGGACTTCAATCTGACCAAGGGATTGGTCTTGTGGGTGTTAGCCCTCCAACCCTTCTCATACTCTTTGCATGTCCTAGCCAAAATAAAAGCCTAGTATCTCATGTTACAAATGTTAATGGAACCATGTATCTAATCCCTAGTGCAGTTTCTTCTGTTGACATACTCTGTAACAACCATCACATGGAAAGTCCCAGATTTTGGCCAAGGACCGTGGACTTTATTATCATAAGTTATTTCCTAGTGAAGAAAGTTAAGGGAGCCATGATTTATGGGGTTCTCTTTATTACCTTAATCTCCTAGATTAGAGGTATTCAAGTGACCTATTTCCCGAACACTCTTCAAGGCAACCATTCATTCCAACACTTCAAGAAAATCATGGATGTTCATATGATTGAAATCACTGCAAGAACGATCAGATTTGTAGAATTTAAAAAATTTCAGCTTTGGGTTGCTCTCATCACATTTCTCTAGGTTGATTTACTTGACATAACTAGAACACTAAATTACATGTCTAAGTTTGCAGGGTTTTTGGATGAGAAATGTAAGTTTGAAGGTCAATATTTCGCATACATGAGCTATGGAACCATCATTGTTGTTGGATCAACATGAAGGGCATCTATGATCTCAAGACGAAATGGAAGGTTATGTCCATGATGACACAGAAAATTTGACTTCCCCTCCCTCATTTTTATTCTTGTTCCCAATGTCTTGCACAATAAATACTTGTAGTTATTGCGCCTGCACACAACCATTCATTTATTCAAAATCCTCTAACTATGTTTATTATTATGAAACCTTAAATATATATGCACAAGAAAATTGAAAAAATCTTACAACAATTTGAAGGGGAAGAGAAACCTGTATGAATCCCTGTGCTCTAAATCCATGTACTCTGAGTTCTATAGAATATAACTATGAGGAAAAGGGATAAAATTAAAACCAATATGAATCTGAAAAATGCTAACATCCCAGGATGACATTACCTTCCGGTGCTTCCTTGGATTTTTGACATTTTTCAACGTAGGCCATGGTAGCAACAAGTATCCAGGAAACTTTCAACCACACAAGGAGCTTCCTCATATTTTTTATATTTTGCAATGCAAGCCATGGCAGCAACCAACATTTAGTCGCACAAGGAGGTGGCCCGTTGTGGTTTCCCAGTTTGTAGATATGAGAAAAAGAAAATAGGGTTAGAAGAAGTTAAAACAAAAACTGCCTTTTAGTAATTCAAAAATTATTCTATCGTCTAACAATTAATCCAACGATGCAGGATGGTACATAGTGGCATGAGAGGGGAGTTGATTTCCGAGGGAAACACCTTACGACGTAAACATGGGAAAGGAAATGAAAATGACTTGAAATGAAAAAAAACAAATCAAAGAAACATAAGAATATA
The DNA here is from genome assembly GCA_000404065.3 of Pinus taeda. Classification (NCBI taxonomy): domain Eukaryota; kingdom Viridiplantae; phylum Streptophyta; class Pinopsida; order Pinales; family Pinaceae; genus Pinus; species Pinus taeda. The sequence goes on from APFE031496892.1 coordinate 168,553, forward strand.
ATAGAATTTTTTTTGTTAAATTGCAATGAAATTAATATCGTTATATAATAAATATATAGATTTATTTCATATATTTAGATTTATAATTCAAAGCATCATTTTTGTATTATATTTTATATATATTTTTTTTTAATTGAAAGATTATATCTTTATCATGTTTAATATATCATTTTAGGAAATTAAACTAGTAATTTCACATGAAAAAGTAACAGAGAATTTGATTACAATTTATTCAAAATCTTATAGACATATCATATTTTATGTTATCAAAAAATATTAATAAATTAAATTAAATCATTCGCACTAATTTATCATATGAGAAAAAATTGCATTCAATAATGTGGAGTTCCATTAGTTAGAGTTGTATTCACTTTTAAAGTGCAAGTCAAAATGAAATTAATCAAAATAAAATTTAAAGTTTTATGATAGTATAATTCAATATATTATATGCTTTTATAGTATTTATTCATTATGACATGTTTATTAATGTTCAAAAGAGTATATAGCAAAGAGATGATGATGAACCAACAAAAAAATTATATTTCTGTAGAAGAGAAAGAATCAATTTATCATAGTGAAAAGATAGAAGTTGATTCTTGAGAAAGGTTTTAAAATAAGTGGAAAAAATAGTAGCAATAAATTTTTAAGAGTAACCATAAAAAGTGGACATGTAAATAAAATAAACATTAAGTTAAAATAATTAATGATAATAAGCCAAGAGAATTACAATATCTACGTAGACGGTCACTTAATACACAACTTGTGACATATGAGTTTTTTTAGATATTCATTAATTAAAATAATTAATGATAATAAGCAAAGAGAATTACAATATCTACGTAGATGGTCACTTAATACACAACTTGTGATATATGAGTTTTTTTAGATATTTTATACCATTGCAAGGAGAAAAGATACCACATCATAGGTTTAAATTAATATATTTTTAGTCTCCTATTTCTAACCCCTTATCTCTATTCTATTTTGTATCATCATTAGAGTGTTTTATTAACTTGATTTGTGATTTTTAACAAATTTTGAAAGTGATGAGCAACTTTCCTGGACCAGAGAGAAACAAAAAAAATAGACTACTATTGTTGATAAAATTGTGTTTAAAAATATCTTTGACTATTCCGAAGGGGTTTGGAATATCTTTCTTGACAATGGGAATGAGGACTAGACCGTTGGGTATCACATTAAAATCCATAAGGTAACCAATAATATATAGTTAGTTGAGTTATTTGTGAGAGAAATTTTCAAGTTTAAAATAAGTTATGAATAATTTATTTTGTTGAGAAAGTATATTTACAATTCATTTTTTATACAAACTCTATATAACTATAGTTAAAGTATATTGAAAAAATTGTCTAAAATTAAAATTAATCTTCGACGGGAGAGAAACAAAAAAAATGGACTATTATTGTTAATAAAATTGTGTTTAAAATATTTTTGACTATAATGTCTAGTAATAATATTATTAATATCAAAATTAGACAATGGTCGCTCAAATTTTGAGATTTACCTTTATATTTATTCTATTAATTTATATGAATAATATTATTATCAATAAATAAATACAAATTTTGATCTCTCTCACTGGGCCTTGGTCAAACTTAGCCGTTAGAGGTCCTTCAGTCACTGAGTGAAATATAGTTGTTGGAATGGCCTGCTGACCCTATTTAACTTATCGCTCAAATTCGATCTTCAACTTGTCATGCGGATGAACCACATTGGTTGGCTAGAGGTCTTGCCATCACTGAGTGAAATATAGTTGTTGGAATGGCCTGCTGTCCCTATTTAACTTATCGCTCAAATTCAATCTTCAACTTGTCATGCGGATGAACCACACTGGTTGGCTCGAAGGGCGTCGACAAATGATTTTTTATGTGATTTCGCAGAAATTATTCTCGCAAACATATCTTTGACTATTCCGAAAGGGTTTGGAATATCTTTCTTAACAATGGGGAATGAGGACTATCTTCAACTTATCATGTGGATGAACCACACTGGTTGGCTCGAAAGGCGTCGACAAATGATTTTTTATGTGATTTCGCAGAAATTATTCTCACAAACATATCTTTGACTATTCCAAAAGGGTTTGGAATATCTTTCTTGACAATGGGGAATGAGGACTAGACTATTGGGTATCACATTAAAATCCATAAGGTAACAAATAACATATACTTAGTTGAATTATTTGTGAGAGAAATTTTCAAGTTTAAAATAAGTTAAGAATAATTTATTTTGTTGAGAAAGTATATTTACCATTCATTTTTTACATAGTTAAATTATATTGAAAAAATTGTCAAAAATAAAATTAATAAAAATAATTTATTGGTATTACCCAAAAAAGCATATTATCTGAAAATAATTTTTTTTATAAAAAGCGGTTATCTTTAAACCATTACTATTCTAATTACTTATCATTTAGCAATTAAAAATTTATAATAAAAATAATAATTTGTAGCACTTTATTTACTTGTTTATATTCTGGATTTAATAATATTTTATACACTTAAAAATTATATTATAATATTACATTAAATTAAATTATTTATATTATAAAATACAATATAAAAAATTATTTTAAAATAATTATATATATATTAGCAATGACAATATGTAATATAATATAATCATATTAATTGATATTACATATACTACATAATTCATAATAGAAAAAAAAATATAATATAATATAAGATAAACATTTAAATAAGGACAAGAGTAAATTATATTATATAATATAAAACAATAATTAAAAATATACACTAAAAAGTTAAATGGCGAATCATTTTTATGTGAATTGTGATATTACGAGCCTTGTGTTATTTGTGGTATTTCACATATCACGCTTCAAGTAACTATCACGGACACTCATCCTCTTGGAAATAAATGTGAATTAAATTCATCTCGTAATAATTAGAATTTATAATTTATAATATTTTATTAGTTTGAATTTTCAATAAAATGGTTTTAGTACTTAATTTTAATACTAAAATACTTAATTTTAATGTGTGGTATTAATGGTATATTTAAAACTAATATATCTGAATGTCTTTTATTTATTTTTTCACTGTTTTTATTCAAGCATTATCATAGTTAATTATGGATTGTTATTCACCACTTTCATCTCAACGAGTTATCCCAGCTGATATTATCTTTTAAAATATGATATTTTTTTGTCAAGTTGTATATTTTTGTTTTGTGGCTTGTTTTAGAATTCAAAATTACGTTAACGAGTGTTTGCATGAGAAGGTTGATGAGGAGGTTGTTAATTAATTTAGATTTAGGTGCATTTGAAATCTCTCAATTAACTAGAGTGTTTAGTTAAGATAGTTAATTTATATTAATGTCTAATTTATTATAAATGTTTGATATTATTATTGCAATGATAAAAAAATTATTATAAATGTTTGATATTATTATTGCAATGATAATAAAAAAAATAGTTTTTTTGGTGAAATAATGATATTTTGTTAGATGCTAATAATTTATTGATAAAAGTGATAAGAAAATAAAAGCTCTCCAATGTATATAGTTTTTGGCAAAAATTAAACTACAAAACTTGTAAAAATCAAACCTCATACTTTAATTATTAAATCATATTAACTCAAAAACTTATACTATATTATTGAATACATAAATGAAAAACTCTATATTATTGAATACATAAATGAAAAACTCTAAAAGGTTCTCTTATTGGCCCGTGTAAATCATTAGTAGGGAGAACTTGTAAAATAATATCTCCACTACTTCTAGCGAATTTCATCTCTTCCGTATCATCTTTTCTAAAATAAATTCTACCAAGAAGTTGCACGAGAAGTATTAGTTATATCATTATCCCCGTGAACAATGATGCGATGGGAGCCTAGGGTTTGTAGTTGAACAATTCACATCGTATATTTAATTTTCTAGGCCACAGGAGATTCAAAAGCATTAGTGATGGCATACCATGATATAGAATTTGGAATTTTTAAAGGATTTTGTATTAGATTTAGAATTTTGCGAAATTATATGATGATGAATTTTCAAAATCAGACAAAGCGGTTATCGTGTAAGTATACTTACATGAATATATTCATTATCACTTTTCTTTAGATACCTCATCATTATAATGGATGGCATCTATGTGTCTCCATGAATGAAAGTTACATCCATAGAATAATTAGTAGTTTAATAATTATAAACAGGAAATTGATTGAGTATTTTGAAGTAACTATATTTTCAAGAGATCACGTGGGAATAAAGCTCAGTATGAATGAATGGTTTTGTAAGTTGATTGAGAGTTGAGGATTTAGGGAAGCATTTATCATTATTTGTTGAAGACATGAATGCGTTTTACTAATGAGGTTATGAAACTTAGCGTAGTCGAGTAACCTATTCCTTGATTAAGGAGTTCAAAAATGGAATTTGGAAATTTAATTTGAAAACTATAACTCTATACTAATTAAGAGACTATTTGATGCAATTTAATTTATGAGATTTCAAAATAATTAAAAATGTTAATAAAAATTGTTTTAGATAGAGATTAATGATCAAAACAATTACTCGTTAATAAAAGGTATTAGAGATATCAACTACTATTTTATATTTCTTGTGTGATATTATTGTAAAAAAGCATATTAATTATTGTAATATTAAAAAAAAATTATTTCATTATAACATTGTTATTTAGCTCCCACATTTATGCGTGGTTGCTAAAGTAACTAGATTGTTTGGCTAAAAAAAATTAACATATCTGAATGCCTTATTTATTATATAGATATGTAATACTATCATTATAATAATATTAAACAAATTTTGTATATGATTTTTAAATCTATTAACCATATTTTTTATTACTCATTAATTATTAATTACTTAATTTTTATGTAATCAATATAAAAATTATTATTTTATTTCTATTTTTATATGCATGTAATTTGTTAGTGTACTAACTTATATCTATTAATACCTTTTTCTATATTTATAAATTTATTGATCATTTATTCTGTTTTATTTTTTTTGCCAAAACGCTCTACACCGTAATATAGGAGAGATGTTGTATCATAATATTACATTTAAAAATATTAAAATAATAATTTGTTAACATGGACCACAATTAAAATACTTCAATTTGAACTTTAATTTTACATAACTTTATATAGAAATATAAAGTAACCAAAGTAATATATAATATATATATATATATATATATGGGAAAAGAAATGTAATTTCTTTACTACTTAATATGGAGATAATCAAAAAAGTTTAATTACTTTTTACCATGATGAAGAAATCGAATTTGTTGGGGTACTTAATATGGAGATGAGGAATAGTATTATTGATCTTACATGGTATGTGATTCATTTCACATTTAGTTTACAAGTGATATTTAAAACTAAAATATATTAATAACCAAAATTATTTAGTAAAATATTTACATATCTATATTAAATAACATGATTTTATAGCTACTTTATATAGAGAAAAATAAAGTAATATAAATTAAAACGTTTCTTATATTTTCACTTTTCATATCTAGGAAGATGTGTAATTTATTTTACTTTTAATTTAGAATTGATATATAAGATTTTTAATCAAAGAGATATAGAACAGTCAATGTAGGAGCGCGATGTTAAAGCGCTCCATATGCGAAGGTCACCGGTGTTCTAGTCTCGCCGATACCAAAAAATCCAGCATGATTTCCGTTGGTGTGGCTCAGGCCGGGTGCGATCCCGGGGTGACTTTGACGGCTTAGATGCTCCCTGAGTTATCAACAAAAAAGATATATAAGATTTTTAAAATATCCATAATAAATAAAAGTTTAACGTAGATTATAAATAAATTATTCCAATACCTACTTAATGGGAATTTGATATGTAATATTTAGAAGATATTAATAATAAAAATAATTAAATTTAATGTGGAGAACTAGAATTATAAATAAAATATTTCAACACTAAATTTATCTTAAATCAAGAATCTACAAAACGCTTAGACAAATCAAATCTCTTTTCACTATAAAAAAAGTTTTACATCTCAAAAAAATTCTCAAAAAATTTAATCCTTCTAAAAAATTCATAAATCCAAAATTAAAATAAATCCAAAATAATTAATATACAATTAAAAAAACCACAAAAATAAAATATAAACTTAATAAATCACTTAGTTTGTCTTACCTTTCCTTTATATACAAGTAGGAACAAGCACCGAAGTAAAATATAAACCGTAGACATTCCTTTATTCAAGGCAGGAGGTTGTCGATTAATTGGATCTCTATACACTCATTTTTAACCTACTGTCACGATTTTTGTTTGGACATCTATAAACTTAATGGATAGCTTAATTGGTCTTATCTTTTCTTATATAAAAAAATAATAATCAGCCAGATAAAACATAAAAGTTAAGCTAAGAGGTAGTTGATTAAATGGGTATCTATATATACATTTTTAACTTATACTTTATATATTTTCTTTTTAACTTGTATTTTATAGTTGAAATGAGTAATTTTATAAATTGGAATTATAGTATTTTTTTTGTTTTTTGTTTTTTCCATCATCATGAGAAATATATGTTCAGGTTTTCTTTAATGGATTATTCGTTTTCAACAAAATAGTTGGGAAGTTATTATATTGAAATTCATCATGTGACTTGAATAAAAAAGTTGTTTTTAGTGCAATTTTTTAGAAGATTTTTAGGTGTGCATTTTTCCAGTTTAATTTCTCTAAAATCTTGTTGGAATTTATTGAAATCACAAAATTGATCCGTAAATCTTTCACAATAGAAGTGCCCTAAGGGTTTTTCATGTTGGTTAATCCATATATACAGTCAAAAACTAGTTTAAATAATACAAATGAAGATTTCACCTCAAAAAAATCACACTATAGACAAATCCTTAAAAAAATAAAGATGAGGAGTATTCCAATAATTCCTCTCAACAACTTGAGAGTAACCCAATTGATAACCCATTTATATCTTTTTATATATTTAAATATTAATAGTTATTTATTTTTGTGAATTAAAGTTATTTTATTTGGTTTTACAAAATGATGATTAAAATGTTTTAGAAGAAGAAAAGAGGGGCAGTAAAATGACAACAATTTAATGAACTTTTTATATTAATTAAATTCCATTTTCTTATATGTAAATGTATAAAGTTAATATTAAGGATGTGATAATTTTTAATGCTAATATGAAAAAATAGGTATATGGTAATAATCAAGTTCACATAATATTATAAAAACATTAATGTATTTTAATAAAATAACTAGTTAACTGTATAAATTAAATCATTGTTTAATATCTATATGTATCAAAACATTTATTTAATTAAACATTTCATGTTATCAAAGCTAAAAAAATCATAAAAAATAACAAATTACAACTTTATTTTAAACTACTATTATTTACAATTATAAAAATAAGCTAAACATATATAAATAAATAAAAAAGCATCTAAGAAGATTCCTAACTATGGAGATTCTTAACTTTTAATTAAGCTTTGTTACAATATCATGAGCCAGTATTATGAATTACTAACACCACATATCCAAAAAACCATAACTCATGTTCATAAGACACATATGTGTATAATATGTTTTTTTTTTAATTAATAAATTTAATTGTAAGATAGAAATACAATAAGTACTAAGATAAACTTCAACCTTTAATATATTACCACTTTTAAAAATATTATAAAATATTCCATAAAGGTTAAATCTCTACCATCCACATAATAATTATTAATAATAAAATTATAATTAAGACAATCATATTTCAAAGTAAACATGAATGTCAACGCAATTAATATATTAATAAGTAATTATAAATATATTAATATTTATAAATATTAATTATTATTATTATTAGTTTAAAGGAACAGTTATATTTCTATTAAACAATCTAGTTTTTGACTAGATCCATTATAATCAGAAGCAACTCTACATCCCTCCAAAAATGCTCTGACTAGAGGAAATGAGATTTCAAAGTTTTCTTCTTCATATTTTCTATATAATTTTCCTTCTACATTCTCCAAAAAACCTCGTTAATATTTACATAATTGCATAACATTAAAAAAACTATTTCTATATACTAATTAGTCAGTTTATTTTGACTCATGCTATGTGATTTCTTCCATATTTTCTACCTGTACTTCCCCCTATTGTCCTGCATCCTCAGATTCATGCTACTTAGCCTCTTGTTGGATATCCAATTTCACAATAATATCCATAGGGGGCTCTCTGATCACTATGCATTGGTTCATTGTGACCTCCCTCCCTAATGCCAAAGACTGCCTTTAGAATTAACACAACAACAATCTCCACCTTCTGAATTCTCCACCTTTCGATCAAGATTCATTACCTTCAACATGATGACCTTTATTGCTACCTGAACGTTCTCCACATATTTTCTCAAACCTTTTAGCTAACCTAAAATGAGGGTAATCTGAGACCATGCTTAAGATATAATTTTCCCTCCAATCCGCAAAATCGTTTCCTCTAATTCATCCTTAAAAGCACCAAAAGAATTCTTAGAATAGTCTCTAATGCCATTTTTAGATTAAGAAGCCATCTTTTTATCATAGCGAGAATGAGCACCAATCCACAATGTGTATGCACTCTGTAACCATCTTCTTATGACCAAAATAAACTCTAGATTGGCAGTCCGAGACATCCCCTCATTTTTAATTCTCTTCGACAATGCACTCACTGGATCCAAATTAATTTTCATTACTTCTTGCTCTAAGATGAATTCTTGCATGACTGACATGAGACGATCCTCCTTGAGCTCAGAGAACACAATTCCTTTGTTACATATCTATATTAAATTTTGGCTTACAAACACCTAGTTGTCCCTAATGTTCTCTTGATTCTTCATAATTATCCATCTAGAGATTGACAAATCCAACTTATCACCAAGACTCCCACCGTATAATGGATGTGCCAAGGAATAAATTAAGAAATTAATCATATTGTTAGTCATATCACCTTTCTTCACATTCTTCAACCACTTTGAGGTTTTCCCTTTATAAATTTCCACGGGATATGAAATTTGGAACATGCACCCTCATCCTCCCTAACTTCACCTTGCTCTAGGATGATGAGTTGATTCACTTGTCAATCCATAGACATATTATTTTCCTTCTTTATATGATAAAATTATATTTTTTCAAACATTTCCAACATTAAATATATTCTTTGCATAGTTGGGTTTGATTCAGGGTCCTTGTTTTGAGACATTAAATACATTTTTGAATGGTAGTAAGGGAATCTCCAAATAGTGATAATTGTGTTATTCCTTCAACTGTTGACAACCTCAACCATTTACATAATCCATATTATTTTGTATGATTATTTATGGCTACTATTAAACCATAGGCAAACTTTTTTCCAACTTTTCCATCGGTGCAAGAAATAACCCCTCCCGCTCTGACTTCTGCTAGATTACATTTTGTCATTCCATCAAAGAAGAGATGAAATTAACCTAGTTTTTTCCTCCATTTGTTGAGCTGATATCCAAGCATGTGAATGAGAAATGGCATCTCCTCTTTCCTTTAGTAGAGAATCCTCTAGTATCTATTGATTTTTTACATTAATCCATTGTCTCACTCCCTCTAAATAACTATCCATACCACTTGGGTCAAACCCTTTCACCAAAACCGTGACAAATAATAGTCGGGAGGCTTTGCAAGTTGTAGATGAGGAATTAGTTCCATTCCTTTGAAAATGACATGAATTATAGTAAGCCATACCACCCAGGAAAGTATTTTAGGATACCATTCCAACACCTAGAAATAATTTAAGATGAACCACAGATCCACGGTGAATGGGAGCACCATTTTTCAAACATTTCTAACCAATTCGCTAGAATGTCTTGGATTTGGATTATAAGATGTAATGTCACTCTCCAAACTTATAGGGTGATGGAGTAGTGAAGAAAAACATGGGATATGTCCTCCTTTACATTTCTACATAGTACACACCAAGATCCACCCTAAACCTGCCTTTCTTTTTCTTTCCTGTTAAAATTTTTCCATGAACCAATTCCCAGCAAAAGGTGTTTACTTTCAGAAGGCCATCCTTATTCAACATATCCCCCCAAATGCTCAAGGCTTGTGGATTTGTAAGCTTCTTCACTAATATTTTGTACCCTTCTTTCATTGTATAATACCTTTGTTTACCTTCCTTCCCAATTCTATGATCCAATATGTTAGTAGTGATAGGTGCATACCCTTTAAGTGCCTTAAACCCCTTGTCCAAACAAGGATAAAACTTAAGGGAATAATTTTGGCAAGACCATCCCAATTAGTTTCTTTTATCATCCCAAAATTAAATATATGTTAATCTTCTTATCCCTTGCACCTCTATTGACCTATCCATGTCCCTTGTCTCATTGGAGTCATGAAATATATCACTAGAAACTATGTGATCTTTCCAAATTCTAATACAACGTCCATTCTGCACTTTACACCCCAAATTTTCCAACACTACCAAGGTTGAGGCTTTACAATGATTCCATATTTTAGTTCCAGTCCCTTCTGATGTTTCTTCCTCTAGCCTTAACAATCAACTCTTATGGAAATATTTCCATAGAAAGGCCTTATTCCACCATTCCTTGGAGTCTGGTAATAACGTCTAGACCAATTTGGATCCAAGATCCAAATTCATGAGGAAATTCCCACTATCACAACCAGTTATGGATGAGCCTCGTTATTAAAGTGACCTAGTATCAAACGTCATGAGGGATGGTTGTTCCCTGTTCTAGGGGGAGGCAACATGCTAAAAAATCCAATCAACTTAGGGATGGTATTTTCCAAGCTCGGTGTGATCCTCTGGTGAATTTTGCATATTAGATTCCCCTGAGTCATGATTCCTCAAGCCACAAATCAAGCCTGTAGGGTCACAAACAACATGACAAAAAGAAAGAAATCTCAGAATTCATGTATTATGGGTCTTTAATTTATAATCATCCCAGTTTTTTTGGAAGTCTGACTATGTTCCAATATATCATTTGGTACCACTTTTCATTATCTCTTCGTCCTTTCCACACAAAAAAATTATTTTCATGCAACTGATAGTATGCGTTATTCTTTTGGGATCCAGGAGGCCAAAACCAATATATTGGGAGTGGAGATAAAAAAAAATTGATGAATAATGTTTTCCCTTCAACATTTAACCACCTTGCACCCCTTAAGTGAATTATTTTTTCGATTTTTTGGAGAACCACTTCCCAATACTCTAAAGAGGATGTTCCCAAGGATTTTTAAAAATGAAGGTAAGGTAAGTCTCTCAAAATTTTTAGCCAAAGAGAATCCCACAATATGAGAGATTTCATTCATAATGATTTCAGAATTGTTCCACCCCAAGATAAACCTTTTCTTTTTTTTTCACCATACCCCCATAAAATCTCACATACAAATCCAAAACGTCTTTAAAACAAAAAGAAATGATTATGGATGCCCCCAAAGGAGGAGAGTGTCATCTTCAAATTGCGAGTGATTAATTTCGCTGACATTGCTATCTATTCTAAGCCCTTGCACATGTCCATTCTCCCTTGCCCCTTTGATTATTTTGCTAATACTTTCATCCATGATAATTTATAGGAGATGGGATAGGGGGAATCACTTTCGCAATCCTTTGGAGGCCCTGAAAAAAGGGGTCGGATGCCCATTGATTAGGGGGGTGATCCAGGGACTACCAATCTAAGCCTTTATCAAAAGAATAAATTATTGACCAAAGCCAAGCTTAGATAAAACATAGAAAATAAAGGAGTGTTTTACCTTGTCAAATGAATTTTCCATATCCAGCTTGATGACTCTTCCCTCATGTCATGCTTCCTTGATTAGTGGATCTGGTTCTCAATACTAGGAATCTACATTAAATGACAAGGAACACATTCCTAGATTTTCTCAATCATTGGAGTTCCACAATCTGTGCTATAATTTTAGAATATATTGTTGATTTATTATTTAATATGGATCCTCCTATAGTAGGGAGAAAGTCCCTAAATTGTCTCCTCCAAATCTCCATAATCTTCCCAATAGTCTCATAATATTCAACAAAAATAAACAATATTAGGCAAAAATATGCAATTATCCATATACCTTCCTAATGAACATAAAAAGTCAAAAACACATTATCTAATGAGAAAAGAGAGGTTTAGTGTGTTGAAGGATTGTCAGATGGGCGTTAATTTGTCTAAGTTAGATGCATGGGCCTTAATTTATGTCTAATTTAGAGGCCCATCATATCCCCCTACTAAAAGTGTTTCTCATCCTCTGAGCAACTTAGTGAACTAATTGCATCTCACTCATGACCTTGTTTTCCTTTCTCTTTTGCATTCCTCAGTCCCTTCTCTTAAGAATCTTGGCTGTAAGTTCTGAAGGACAAGACAAAAATGTTGTTGTTCGTTTCATTATTGTTTAATAGCCTTTCAAGAAAAAAAATATAAATTTCCTCTTTTCAAGTGAATTCTATTAGATTGTAGATCCATTTCATTCATATCCTCTCCCTCAATACCTTCATTCCATTTTGACTCATCTTTCTAAAATTGTTTGTGCATAGAAAAAATCACAGTGTTTCTTGAGACCATTAGCCTACCTTCTTCCCCTTATCCAAGATGGGTCCTTGAATATTTTTCAGTTTGGCAAGGTCTTCCACATCCGTTATCAACCTCTGACTACCTTTTTCCACCATTTGGACACCTATGAAACCTTTAAAACACATTTACATGAGAACTAGGACATCCTATAGTAATTCATGTACTAATTATAGGAAACTCTATAGCAGTTCCTATAGTACTAGAGGAAATCCTGTAGCACCCTACATAAACTTTTTTTGAGTAGAAATCATAGTCTGAGCTTAGGGTAGGCCCTCAAATTGACTTCCATTCCTTTCTCTCCTTTCTATAACATTTGTTAAGCCTTGGACAAAATATAGAAAGATATTAGAGACCTCTTGGAAAGCCTCTTTTCCTCACTGTAGTTTGAGCTATATTTTGATGGTCAATGCCTTCTTTCCTTTTTCTTCCTTCTTCTTCTATTTTATGGCCTACATGACTGCCTTATGGCCTTGGAGTACTCTGTTTTGATTAGGTCTCTCTTAGGCACTACCATTTTGGGTTTTAGCACAATTTGTTCCTCTCTTCCTTCTTGTAGCGGCATTCTACCATCTTGTAGTAGTCATTCTTTCTCTTTCATGGTCTTCTAACTATATGGGAGTGATGAAAAATGATGTAGAGGGGTTGGAGGATAATCTTAGGGATTAGAGGGAGTAGTGTAGGTTTGTGAAAATGGAGAGGATGTGCTTTGTGATATTTTTCAAGAAATGTTTAGGATGAGAGAGAGTATAGGGTTTTTTCTTGAAAAATATCATATTTTTCTTATGAAATGGGATGGATGGATGATGGATAGATAGTGTATATGAAGTGGATGGATGGATAGGAGTGTTGTGGTGATTTTTACTTTGCATAATTTTCTTCTTTTAACTATTGTCCCCATTCATCAAATTCATCGCCCTTCCTAATTTGGCTTTCCCACATTACTTGAGAGAAGGAGAGAGCTGCAATTAACTAGTTGAAGGTGGATGAGACTACTGACCCATCCTTAGCTTATAAAACCTCATCTCTCATGCATTGACAAAATATTTATAACTATAATGTGCTCAAGAGAAGAGGTCAATAATATTGCATGCCTATACCTACCTCATGGTTGTTGGAGAGGCATGTATGCTATTGCTAAGTTGGTGATCAATCCATGGTCCTCTCAAGGTGATCATTTCCTTTGTTTGCTTCTACACATGTCTTCATAGCTTGGTGATTCTAAACCTTTGTCTTCTAGTTACCATGAGGAAGTTATCTTAGTAAAATATGACCTTCTTTGAGTGTTGGGCTTAGACATGGGCGATGTTCACCTTCCCTATACCTTATTCCACCATTAGGTACATTTTCGATACTTTATTTCACCTTTTGTACCTTCCTGTAGATTTCAACATGTTTCCTGTAGCAAACTTGGACTCCTTTAGTACTACTAGAAACCTTGTAGTAGCCTTGTTTTTTCCATATCTCCCAAACGATAGAATGATTGACCTAGAATTTTCTGAGCATGTTGCAATCATCCTTGTGCACTTCCCCATAAACCAAATTTTTCGAATGGATGCATGTATCGTGAGAAAAATTAAAAATGGGTAAAGTTTATGGAGGTTATTTTCTTGGAAACCATGCACTAGAATTTGACGAAATTTATTGGTCATTTTACCATCATCTCGATGCATCTACCCATGAAACAAATTTTCAAATGGATGCACAAATATCGAGAAAATTCAAAAATGGTTGTAGGTGATAGAGGTCAATTTGTCGAAACTTGTGAACTAGAATTTTTTGAAATTGCTTGAGCATCTTACTATCATCCATATTCATATCCACCTAAAACAACTTGGCAAATGGATGCATGGTTTTCAAGATATGACAGCAATAATTTTTTGCTCTATGTATTTCTATTTCCTGTAGTAGAATGCAGCCTTCCTGTAGTATTTTAGGACAAAAATTAAAATGAATGGTAAAATCTTGGGAAAAATGAGAGGATGGTAGAAATATATGTGGGTGATGGATTTTCATGGCCTTGGTCCTTCTGGAGCATCTGAGCAAAGGAGGAGAAAGCCCAAGTTTGACTTCCTTTGACTAGAATTTTGACCATTTTTTTTTTTGTTTTGGTTCCAACTTGTTTTCGCTGCTTGAAGATGATGGAGAGGACCTCCATTCATGAGAGAGATACATGGAGGAAACATTTTATTTTTTTTCTTCTAGGCCTACTGGATGCCTCAATGAGGTTTTCACCTAGTACGTCTGCCTAAGCACCTCAAAGGAGGTTTCCACCTAGGATCTTTACCTTTTCTCTTTTTTCTCCTTTTCCCAATCCATTGACTACCTCATGGAGTTTTCAATCAATCAACCAATCTCAGGCACCTCAAAGGAGGTTTTCACCTGATATTTTATTTTTTCTCTTATTTTCATTTTTTTTATTTCTTTTCCTATCCTACTCTAGTTGAAAAAAAAATCATTTTCAAGTGTAGGAATACATCTGATGGAGCCATTTGCACATCAATATGACAAATAAACTGATGTGTAGGGATGCAATATATGATTTGACATGTACCTAAATTTTATAGATCAAATGCTGACTTTGAAAATACCAAGCACAGTTGATGAAGAGATTGATGCTCCATTATGTTGATTTTCTAGAACCAAACCTCAATATAACTTTGATGCCCTTGGTTTGCTTGCTTATCTATATCATTCTTCATGTTTTCTTCTTCCTTGAAATTCAGATCTTCTTCTTTTTTTTATTATTCTCTTGCACACATAGACACTATGATAGTAAACACGAGGACACTTTCCCAATCTCTGATTCTGATGTCTGTTGTTTGTCAATTGTAGCCCATGATTCCTTGGTCTTCTCATTTGAATCTTCTTTTTATGCATGTTGTCCTTCAATGGTATCAAGAGAATCTCTTTTTTGTGATACTCTTCTTGAGCTAAGATGAATACCACATAAATCAAGAGGAGATGTTTGGAAGTGTTGTACCTCAGTATTGCAAGTGGGATGAGCTACATTGTGTGGGTTTAGAAATGGTGGTATAGGTTGTTGAGTGGGAGTGGATATTTGAGACGGATCTGGTTGGGGTTGTGGTTGTGGTGGATGTGAATGGTAGTGATAACATGGAATTGGGTATGGATTATATTGAGGAAAATATTCAGGATATTTTGGATGAATCCCATAGGTTCCTTGCCAACCTTGTTGCCAAAATTGGTTTTGGGGTTGAAATGGACAAGGTTTTCAAGGAAATGGTGTGTTCCAATTACTTTGATATGGATGTGCATAAGCTTGAAATTGTGAATTGGGTTATTGCATCAAATCAGGTTGAATAGGTTACCATGATCCTCTTGGAGCTACAAAACATAGCTGCATTGGAAATTGACTTGCTCCGTTGTCCTCTTGCTAAACTTCCTTCAACCTTGGTAATGAGGGGAAATATTTAACATCATGTGATTCTGCATGGAAAACACAAATATCAACATCTTCCTTTTGCTCATTTTGAATTCTTAAAATTTATACTTGTTCACTTAGATTTCTCTAAATTTTTGTTTTAAAGCTATCAGGCAGGTTTCCAAGCTTATCTTGACTTACCGATCTTGATGTTGATTTACTTAATCTTGCCCTTCCTCTTGATATGTGTTTGCATGTTTCAAAAATTTCTTCAAATGATAATGGGTATACATCACCTTTGCTCATGAGATCAAGGAGATCAATCCATTCATCTGTAATTGTTCTAAGTAACAATGTTTTTAGTGTGTCAGATCCTAAATGATGTATTTTTTTCTTATTAAAATTATACATGAATCTCTCTATTATATCCTCAAGGTTCTCATCTTATTTTTTATTCATTCTAAATATTTCTTCTTTAATATCACAGTTTTTATTTTTTTCTAGAAATATCTTTTTCATATCATTCCATCATCTTACTGAATTAGTACCTAAACTCATGAACCATTTAATAGGTTTATCCTTCAATTTCATCGGAAAAAATCTCAATTTTTGAGTGTTTAGTAAGTAACCATAAGATCTAAAAAGTATTTTAAATTCAAAGAGAAAGGTTTCTGAATCCTCTAACCTTAGACCATGAAATTTTGGAAGAAAAGATGGAGGGATGTTCTTCACGTGCACACTACCATCAATATCTTCAATGGGAAATCTAAGAGGATCTTTCTCATTTTCATCTTATGCATCCATTTATCCTACCCTCTCTATCACATCTTCTTCTTCTACCTGCAAAAATGAATGGTGATGTGGCTCTTATTGCACCATGTGATCAAATGGGGGGGTTGGTGTTGGAGAATATTTCTTATCTTATTTTTTTTAATAAGAATGCTAATGAAATGCAATTATGTGTTTTTAAAATGAAATATGCCTAATTCAATTTTTGTTTTTTTAGAAAGTAAAATAAATGAATCAACTATGGAAGAAAACAATGCATACTTTGACACCTCCCCACCAACTTTGCCAAAAAAGTGATGAGCCTCGGTATTGCAACAAGAATGTTGCAACTCCCAAGGCTACCAACTTTAATTATCAACTTGGGGTTGGTACAAAATTAAGAGGTATCAGAACTATATGTGCAACAAATCATGTGTCCTTACTTCGTTGTCATAATGTAATGGAGTTCATGTAATGAAATCAAACCCTAAAGTAATTGTAAACAATGAAATGCTCTAAATTGAAAACTTAACCTATTGTAAGACAGAAAATACAAGGGAAGGAAACTATTCTAATTGCATAACTAAATATCATGAAAGAAATTTCAACCATTACATTTCAAAGAGTTTATATAAATTAACAAAGTTCATTGGATGTGTAAATCAAAATTGTATTATCTATTTCATAAATTGGTCCATTAGCCCAAATCGCTAAAATGTTTTGCATGGGTGAAGAGGCAAGTCCTAAGTGGTATTTAAACTTCCATAATAACTGATATATAGCCTAGGGTTCTTTATTAAACCCTAAGAGACAATAACTAATCTTCTCGAGTGAATCTAGGCAAATATATACATGTTATAAGGTCGTTATAGGGTTTCCTATAATTTACTACAGGAAACAACAGATTTCCTATAAAGAGTTATAATTCACCAAATAACCAACCAAATCAAATCCAAATTGGATGGGACAAATGTTTTTATTGAATAGGATGTCTGAGGTCTCCATTCGAAGTGGAATCACTCAAAAATACCTTTGTTAAGCCATTCTAAAAAATGGTAGAAAATTACTAGTCTAAAATCTAGAAATTTGAGAACTAGTGAGATAGTAAATTTATCAAATCCCTAACCTAATCAACTTAAAATGAAATGGAGTAATTTTTTTATTAAATATAATTTTTTTTAATCTAATTCAAGTGAAATCAACTCTATTGAAGCTCATTAGCATGCTCTAAAAACTAGCATAAATTTACTATTATTTGCAATAAAGGACTTCCAGAAATCTAAATTTGGGAATAAGCAAGCTAATACATGTAGCTCAATGATTATTATGACCTTCCAAAGATGTTACAATGATGAAATTATTCTTTTAATCCTATAAAATAACATACTTCAACCATTTAACTTAATCTCAGAACAAGAAATCATTAATACTAAATGTAGAAATAAAAATAAAAAAACAAGAAAACGAGATGCATGTGAATAAGAAGTGAAAAGAAGAAAATAAAATGATACAAAAGTGCTCTGAGGCTCTTAGGATGGCCAATCCCAAGGAAAATCAGATTCCTATGGGTGAGACCAATATTTAGAAGTTGAAAATATCACCAATCTTCATTATTTCCATCAATATAATTACATCCATGCAAGAAATGACAATGGAGCTGCAAAAATATGAGTTATCTGCATAAGAAGTAAGAAGGAAGCTTTCCCCAACAAAATCCCTTGATTAGTGGATCTAGTTCTCAATACTAGGAATATGCATTAAATGGAAAGGAACATATTCCTAGATTTTCTCAATCATTGGAGATCCACAATTTGTGCCATAATCCTAGAATATATTGTTTATTTATTATTTAATATTGATCCTCCTATAGTAGGGAGAGAATTCCTAAAGTATGTCCTCCTCCAAATCTCCATAATATGGCCAATATTCTCATAATATTCCACAAAAATAAATAATATTAGGCACAAATATGCAATTATCCATAAAACTTCCTAATGAACATATTAAATTTAAAAATACATTATCTAATGCAAAAAGAGAGGTTTAATATGTTGAAGAATGGTCAGATGGGCCTTAATTTATGTCTATGTTAGGGGCATGGGCCTAAATTTATGTCTATGTTAGAGGCACGGGCCTAAATTTATGTCTATTTTAGAGGCCCATCACAGTCGTCACTCCAGCATGACAATGGGGGCCGAGGAAGCTTCACCCACACTAGGATAACTGTTGGAACCTTTTCATCCATGTTGAATTTAGGTGTCCACTTATTCAAATACATCCCCAGAGACCCAAGAAAATAAGGACCATTATAGAATATCACATCTCTATCCTCTCAAAGCTCGAACAAAAATGCAAAAAACGAATTTTCGACTGGAAAATTGTAATATTACCTGTCATATTAGTCTTTCAAGTGCTCTCAATACATGATTCGATTATTCTCAGAGATGGACACATGCCCATGAATTTCCCTATCAGTTCTTGTTTAGAATAAGACAATGTGGCTTGCCTAGCCCCAATAGGAAACAGAATGTCTCAGACTTCCTCATTTTTTTTCATGAATTTCAAATGATGCTCGGCAGGTTTTTACACTTCGGCAAGGAGGCGAGGAGTGCCTTGAAGGTTTTTTCCTCTTCTTCCAGCGAGATAAGGGGGAGGGGATGGGGATAGGCCCCCTCTACAGAAGCCATCAGAGCTAGGGTTTCTACAAAAGGTCAGAGGAGAGCAGACTTCAAATTTTCAATTATAATTATTAATAATAATAGCATATAAAAATTATATAAACACAACATTATAGATACAACCTTTAGACCAAAATGACAATATATTCTTGAAATGGATCTTCAAGCCATAACATATAACACCCCTAACACCAAAATGACATTATATTCATGAAATGAATCTTCAAGCCACAACATATGACACTATTAACTTAGATCAATATAACTATATTATTTGACAAGATTTTGATGTCACCCGATGTTTTCTTTTGTTGCTTTGAACCATTACATATTTGATCTTTGAATCTCGTGGTTTACATAATGCTTCATAACAAGGAAATAGCCAATTGAAATAGACACAGTGGTTGATGTCAATCAATGATTTTTGTAAGTCACATTTTTTCTATTTATATAAAATGGTTACATCATTATCCATATTTTTCCAATATCCTACCAACCTCACTCTTCCCATATTTGTTAACCAATAGGTAATTACAATAAGTATTACACATTTGCAAAGGGATTTGGCCAACCAAAAGTGAGAAGGAGCATAAAATAGAAACACCATAAAAATCATAATACATCCAAGAGCCATTATGATTTTAATGAAGCTACCAGAGTAAGGTTTCCTAGTGGTAAATGAGATGATGGTAAAGGATTAAACTCACAATGACCATGTTTCTCCATATGGGACATACGTCCCTGCAAATGATCAAGATTTTCCTATAAACACCATTGTCCCCTTTATACACTTTTCAATATCCTACATGTGTGATTAGTCTCTCTAATGGTCATTTAAAAAGGGGATAATCACATTGATGTCTTCATTTCTTTCCTTGGTGAGTTAAACCACAAGCAATCTAAGTTGTCTTCTCCGATATCCAATGTATTTATAACCTAAAACATGCTTAATAGAAGTAAGTGGGTTGGTGGGATTAGGAGCCACTTCCTCTCCCTATGTATAATCCTCCCTTTGACACTATTTATGTTTCCATCTTTCTCTGACCCCTCACCTTATTTGAATTCACTGGTGAGGCATCCTTAGCTTTACGATGACATTATGAGAGTCAAACATACAGTAGCTACAAGAAGATAAAAAATAAAAAACCATATTCCATTGAGATCGCAACAATACAACCCCTTTAGTGAAGAACGACACACCCCGTCTAGTGCCTAATTACAATAGGCCAAGGTCCCTCAGTGAGATTGAACATTGAATATTCCCAACGCATTAGAATAAAGACTTATTAAATATTAAATTACCACCCCAAAGTAGCGAGTCTGAGTGCAAATCAAACAAAGTTCTAGGTGGACAACCAGTTTCATGTACCTTCCCTTTGAAGCTAAACCCCCACAATAAAAGTAAGAGCCAAATAAACCCTACCCAAAATGGAAAACTTAGGACATTATTATCTTGAACAACATGGCATGTAATAACATAGAATAAAGGCCAAATATAACGATTCAATTAGGTCAATACTACAACCATAAGATGAAACTAAACCAAGAAGGGATTATGATTTACCTTGCAACAATGCCCCACATTGTGTGATTGAGAGCCATAGTTAAGAATCCAATCAAAACCCACAATAAGGATGTGCATCCTCTGATATTCTCCTATCACCAATTTGCTAATGTAGGTCCACTTTAATGACCTACCTTGATGATGTTATCACTCACTATTTTCTCAAGGTTAAAGACATAAATAACTAAGGTAACTACAAACCACTTTTCGAGATTAGGGCCTAGCCTTCCTGATGCTCAGAGAGGGCTCTCTCTTTATAATTTAACTTTGTTTCATTTATGCGATTTTAGGCTAGTTATGAATGTTCAAGAGGTTTTTGGTTTGTATTTTAGATTGGGTGGTGGGATCTACTTAGATAGATGGATAAAATGATGTCTTTTAGACCATTGGGCCATGGAGTCAAACAATTAGGAAGCAAAACTAGATTAACTCACTAAAGGGAACTTTCAAAGGGCAAGATAGCAAAGTGTTTTTCACATCTTTCAAATAGATGGGTGAAAGACAAATTAAGGTTTCCCTGACCCAAGTAATGAATAAGGAAGGGAGGGGTAATCAAAATCAAAGGGGAGTTAAGAATCATTTAACCTAGATTATTCATGAAATAAATCTAAACCAAAGAGAAATTATGAATTCTTTAATTTAAATATCAGAAGAAATCATTCAAATGCTTAACTGTTAAGGCAGAGTGTGATTAAAAATATCCAAATATTATTCCAGCTATAACATTAGATTGAGAAAACATTTAATATTATGAATAAAATTTGAGAAAAATGACAATAACATATGAAAATACTTGTCTGAAATTCAGTCAACACATGAATCCTTGGAAAAGTCTGATGTTTATTAATCAATCCAGCTTGCTGGGTCATCAACTGATACAATAACCTTCTGGGTCTTCTTGATAAAAAAATTGATATAAATGTGTAATATAATCTACCCTAAAATACTTCCAATGAAGAAGTACTTACAAAAATTCTAAACTGAAATATATTCAAAAAATATCAAAGTTGGTTTTACAAATATCTGAAACTGTTTTACATTAATAAGACTTAAATAAAGGACACTCAAAAATAATTAATCTATTTGGTACTATGTTTATGGATTTATGGTGACAAAGAAGATAAATTCTAATTTGATAGCAACTCTTACTTGATTATGAGGCTTCAAATTCACTAACTACCTGATTCCTTTGTGCATCTCCCCCAGAAATTCTACAAAATTAGGGTCCAATGATACCTTTGTATATCTCAATCCGAGATAAATATGTAAAAATTGAAAGAGGTTATTGTAGATAAGTATATTTTTGAGAGAAATTATTTCAAGTTTCAAAAATTCAACTCCAATTTTTCACAATATTCTCTGCAAAAAGATGTCAAAAGAAGGACTTTTCACAGTCTAAAAAATAGGCTGTGAAGATATGCAATTATCTCCCTTTTTGTAATACATGTGTAAAAAGTGAGAAATAGTTTTGTAGATTGGGCTTTTAGGAACACAAACCTCCATTTTATCAAAATGCATCTTGGATTGGCAACAATAGTTTCTTCACAATTATTACTTAAACAAGAAATTTCCAGAAAATGTAACATTTCTATTCTGATTTCACCTTTTAACCTTAATTTTCTTTTAATTGTTTTTACCTTTACTTTGGATAAAATTTATTTTTGCTGGTGAAAGTGTTTTCATCTCGTTTAACCCTTACTGCTTCCATGTTTACTTTTACTGTTTACCTTGACTGCTCTATTTTTTCATCTATCTTCACATTGATTTTTCAATCTAATACACTTTTACTTTAATGATCTGTCAATAAACTTTATGGTGTTTTTACTTTTACTATACATTTTAACTTTTAATTGTGTATTTCAACAGTAAATTATTTAGTTTTTTATATGTATTAGCATATTGTAATGGATATTGATCAACATTCTATATGTTTGATCTGTTTGTCTTTTGACTATATTCTTTTGTTTTAACTGTCAATGTCTCTGTGTGAATGATTTCTTTCTTTGTTCTATGTATAACTATTTTCCTCTTCTAAATGAAGGTTTTTAGATATATTTCCTTTCGAGTCTTGGAGTAAACAAGTTTTGTGACTAGTATCAAAACTGTTTATCCAAGCTATGGTCTTCTTCTAATTACCTAATACAATAATTTGTTAATAAAACACCCGTATGTGATGAGGTGACCAGAGGCCATACTAAAACTAGGAAGAACTATCGACAGAGTTTGGAAGGTGTTCGGGAAGGAATCCACAGTGAAATCATGTCTTAGAGGCTCATGGTGGTGCTGGAAGGGTTTGATAGGTTTCATTGTGTAACTGAGTAAAAAGCATGAAAATGACGGTTTTCAGGGTTTTAACGAGTAATGGGTAAATTGGCGTAGAATTTTATATTATGAACAGTGAGTGGTTTCAGGTTTAGTGGGCAGGCGGTATCAAAGGCCATCACACTGCTTTTATGGAGGAGGCAGTATTTTGTGAGGTCACCAAAGCTTTCTTAGCACTTGACACATAGTTGATGGGGGCCCAGGTAATACCGTTTTATCGGGCAGGTAAAGGTCGGACATCAGGTCAACCTGATATGACTGTGGATAGTCGGATTTGGGTGTTAACGATCGAACGACAGTCCGGTGACAAATTTGCATGGATGAAATGGGAAGAAGTTTCGAGGGGATGTGGAGCTTTAATCTATGGTGGTTTGGGATTATTTATGAGTTAAACATGGGATTAAATTATCAGACGGGGTTTAATGAAGGGATTATCTTAACTTTAGTGAGAAGTGGTGAGTTAAGAGGGTTTTATCAGGCGTATGGGATAAAAGTATAGTTTATAATTAAACTAAGGATTGGGGTATTATATACAAGATTTATTTATATATGGAAAAAGGTATATTGGGAGCTATATTATTATGCTAAAAATTGATATGAAATGAAATGAGCGGAGTAAACATACCACTAAGCATAATGTAATATTTGTGCATTTTCTTCACATACACTTATACTTATGATAAAATCTTTTTGTGGGTATTTTAAATGAAATGGAATTTAACATGGGGTTGTTTAGTTTTCATAGGAAAAGGGAGTTTGACCTTAGGAAAAGGGTTTTTTTTAGGGTAATGAAGGGAAATTACTTTTATGAAGGGAATTCTAACACTTGATAACCATAAGTCATTAAACTGAGGGTCTGGTCTGACCAAGATTCAAAGAAATGCTCTGAGCCTTTATGACTTGAAGGATTTTTAGTAATAGACATACTTGTGGATGGGGAAATTAGTAAGTATACGGATGAATTGAATGAGGGGAAGTCAATTAAATCAACTTGTAAACCTCTGTTTTTTCTTTCTTAATTGCTCATGCACATTGAAACATATGCTTAAGCATGATAATGTGCTTTTGTCCAATCAAAATTACACTTCAACAACCTTTTTTCTACTTACCCATTACTTACCCTAACATTTTTTCTTCACTTATTTGGGTGCATTTAAGCTAGCAGACCCTTTTCTTTGCTCCTCTTCTATAAAATAAACTATCTACTTCTAACCTTGTATCTTCCAAGGGCTTAGATTAAAATGATGAGCTCCTTTTATTTTCTCTACCTATCTAATGATGTGCCAAGATTAAGCTCACTGGTCAATTTTTATTCTCTAACTATAAACATAAAATTCAACGAATCAAATACTCAAGATTAAGCAGTTTGACTACCATGGGTTGTGTCATGTATGATAAACTTCACACAACCATTATTTGTAGAAGAAGTAAAATATTAGTGGCATTTATACTTGCACACTTTCATGATCTGTTTTTGTGTTTGGGGTTCATATGTTTTCATTTTTTATCTTTTCTTATTCTTTTTGTCCACTGATATTTCTTTTAGGACAAACCCTCTTTACATTTTTTATATTTTTTTAATATGGAAAACATTTGCAGAAAGAAAAGGTATGTACAATATTACAAGGCTTAACCTTAGCCAATTCAAAATTATGAATCCTATCACTATACTATAAGAGTGGCTCCACATGGGGATGCCATTTCCTAATGAAATGTCAAAAGCTTTAAGGTCAGTAACCTTTGAATTGTGATAGAAGATACATTGTAAATTGTTCTTCTGTGATTTCTGCCTTATTGTATAATATGTGTGACTAGAAACCTTGAATTGAAATCATAGGCCTTTTTGCAAACTGAAATCTAGCACATGTTGTACTGAAATCTGATCTAAAATAAACTTGCTTCTGAAAAACGAATTTATTCAAATTGAAATCCTACCTACTTAGTCTAATCAGTTGTCTAACTGCTGGTTAGGTAAAATGAAACAACTAATGCAATGATTCAAGCATCATATACATTGGTGAATTTTGTTGCTTGTGCATGTTTGTGATTAAAACTCAGATTCTAAAGCCAATTATAACCTTGTCAACAAATGAGAAGATAACGAAATACTTGATTTCCTCTGTTGACTCTAGAATCCATGCAAAAGGATCTTCCAAGATATATACACTAATTTTTAACTGATCTAAGCAACATACAATTGTTCTGGATGGCCTCCATGCCATGAAATTGAAATGTCATTTTCATCTTTATCACCCTGTAGATTTTCAGGTAAGCTTTCTGATGATATTTCTACTGATTGAAATGTCTATCCGGTGAAACCTTTATCATCTTGATTTTGAATCTCATAGTTAGTTAATGGAGAAAAATTCTGATTACATTCGTCATCTAACAAATCAGCTATTGGATCATAAAATACGTGGAAGGATTGCTACAACCTATTACAGATGAGTTTTAAAAATCCTTTTCCTTGGAGATATTATACCATATTTCCTTTAAAAACTAAAATGATTCAAAACATAGTGGTATAGAACTTTCCTATGTCATATGATCATATCTCTCAACAGAATTTAATAACTACACTTGTGAAACTGAAGAATCCTGATTAAGATTTTGATTGTCTAAAGACTGCTGATTTTTTATTGCTTTAAAGTTTTATTTGATGAACTGAAATGAATCAAAACAAAGAGGCAAACAAGCTTCACTTATTTCTAAATTTTCTTCACTTTCTTCATCACTTTCATAGCTGATATGAATAAAAAGATCATTGTTTTCAAGCTACTAAAACTGAATTTCTTTATTTCCCAAACTTGTTTTTGATTTCTCTGTAAAGATAGTTTGGATTTGAAGAACATAATTATCATCATACTGATCATATTTAGGCAAATCATTAAAACAAGTATTGTCATCAAACATACACATTAGATCAGTAGATTTCTTCTCCACATATTGCTCTATAAATCTATCTTCTGATCTATGGTAGTTGGAATTAGCAGGAATTTGTTCATGGCTATCAACCTCTTCTTTTTGTGAAATAAATGTGCCATGGTGATTTTTAACAAAATATTTATCTTTCATGGTGATCTTTTGTATCCTTTCCCCTATTTTTCTTACCAAAATGTCAAGTTTTACCTCTGCAATGTTGTTCTTCTCCGCTCTTGCTTTGAACTTTTCTCTTCTAATTTGCATATTAACTTCTAGATCTACTGAAATGTTCTGCATTTGTTCCATTATTGAGGGATTTCCTTCTCTTAGCTGAAATTTTATCTCTAGATCAAATTCTTTTGGATAATTCAAGAAAGCTGAACTAGGAGGAGGTTTTATATTTGATGGCATTGAATAATAGATTTGATTAAATCTGTCAGAAAATTTTTGTATCGTTTCATTTGGTTGTCTTTTTAATTGATTATATTCTTCTATGATCACAAAAATATTGACTTTGATTATCCGTATATCAAGAAAAAATCTGACAAAGTGTTGTAAATTTGAGATGCTTGCAATAGGTAGATTCTTGAACCAAATATTTACTCTACTTTGCAAAGAGAGAGAAAAAACTCTGATTCTAACATCATCTTTATTAATCTCAAATAATTCTAGATAATTCTAAAAACCTTGAATATGTTTTTCAACAATTATTCCATTCTCTCCATCAAAATTGGGGTGATATTTTGTGATAGTTATCAAAGAAATCATGGAGTATAAGAGGTAACATGAAGGGCTTATATCTATCAGGAACTTTACAAAGTACAGGAATATGTACATGGATTGTATGATTAGTCTTGATTGTTTGATGCTCCTCAATCAGAAAATGATCATCATAAGATTTAGAACAAGGCTACTCAAATGGATAAGGAGGATATATATTTACAATTTTCAGAAGAAAATAGTCAAAATTAATCTAAGATTTTCTCTAAAATACAATATACACTGAAAAAAATTATTAATGAGAAAGAACATAATGTCTTGTATAACAATACAAGTTGAAAGCCTGACCTTTTCATATTGTTCTTTTAGGTTCATTCCTCCATTGGAGTCTTGATTGTGAAATTGATTTGGAGTTGCCAGGTGGATGATTTTAACGTTTGCGTGTCTAATCAATGTCCACAATCATATATCAGATCTGAACCTGTAAAATATTTCTGAAGAAAATATTAGTCCCCATTATGGTCAGCATTATGTTATCACTCATTATTTTCTCAAGGTTAAGAAAGAAATCATCGAGATAACTACAAACCACTTTTGGAGATCAAGTCCTGGCCTTCCTGATGCTCAGAGAGGGCTCTCTCTTCATAATTTAACTTTTTTTTAATTATGTGATTTTAGGCTAGTTATGAATGATCAAGAGGTTTTTGATTGGTCTTTGAGATTGGCTGGTGGGATCTACTTGGACAGATGGATAAAATGTGTCCTTTAGAAAATTGGGCTATGGAGTCAAGCAATAAGGAAGCAAGATTGGATTAAATCACTAAAGGGAACTTTCAAAGGGCAAGATAGCAAAGTGTTTTTTAGATCTTTGAGACAGAGGAGTGAAAGGGTTTCACTCGGGGTGAGAGAGAAATTAAGGGTTCTCAGTCGTGGATAATGAATGAGGAAGGGAGGGGTAATCAAAATCAAAGGGTAGTTAAGAATCATTTAACCTGGATTATTCATGAAATCTATCTAAACCAAAGAACAATTAAGAATTCTTTAATTTAAATATCAGAAGAAAACATTCTACTGCTTAACTATTAAGACATAGTGTGATTAAACATGTTCTGAAATATTATTCCAGTTATAACATTTAGATTGAGAAAAAATTTAATATTATGAATAAAATTTGAGAAAAATGACAAGAACACATGAAAATACTTGTTTGAAATTCACTCAACACATGAATTCTTGGAAAAGTTTGATCTTTATTAATCAATCTATCTTGCTAGCTCATCAACTGATAAAATAACCTTATGAGTCTTCTTGATTAAAAAGTCTATAGAAATTTCTAATATAATCCACCCTAAAATACTTCAAATGAAGAAGTACTTACAAAAATTCTAAACTAAAATATCTTGAAAAAATACCAAGGTTGGTTTTACAAATATCTCAAACTATTTTACATTAATATAACATAAATAAAAGACACTCAAAACCAATGAATCTATTTAGCACTATGTTTATGGATTGATGGTGACAAATAAGAGAATTTTGAATTTGATAGAAACTATTAATTGATGATGAGGCTTCGAAGTCACTAACTACCTGATACCTTTGTGTATTCTGCCAAAGAAATTCTGCAAAATTAGGGTCCAGTGATACCATTGTATATCTCAATCCGAGATAGATATGTAAGACATGAAAGATGTTATTGTAGATAAGTATGTTATTGAGATACACCTATTTCAGTTTCAAAAAATTAATCTCCAGATGTTCACAATATTCTCTGCAAAAAGATGTCCAAAAAATGACTTTGCACAGTCCAAAAAATAGGCTGTGAACATATGCATTTATCTCCATTTTTGTAATACCTGGTTAAAAAGTGAGATAGCTTTTTGTATATTGACCTTTTAGGAACATAAAACTCTTCCAATTTCTAAATATGCTTCTTGGATCGACCACAATAGTTTCTTCATAATTATTACTTAAACATGAAATTTCTGGAAAATGTACCATTTCTGTTCTGATTTCATCTTTTAACTTTAATTTTCTTTTAACTGTTTTTACCTTTCCTTTGGATACAATTTATTATTTTTGGTGAAAATGTTTTCATCTATGTTTAACCCTTACTACCTCCATGTTTACTTTATTATTTATCTTGACTGTTATGTTTTTCATCTATCTTCACTTTGATTTTTCAATCTAATACACTCTTACTGATACTTTTTCATCTGATACACTTTTACTTTGATAATCTGTCAATATCCTTTACTGTATTTTTAATTTTACTGTACATTTTAACTTTCTACAGTGTATTTCAACAGTAAATTATTTAGTTTTTTATATGTATCAACATATGGTAATGGATATTGATCAACTTTCAGTATGTTTGATCTGTTTGTCTTTTGACTATACGCTCTGTATGGTTCCTTTGTTTTAATAGTCAACATGTCTATGTGAATCATTTATTTATTTGTTCTCTGTATAATTATTTTCTTCTTCTGAATGAAGGTTTTTAAATAGATTTGCTTTTGAGTCTCCGAGTAAAAGAAAATTGTGATTAGTATCACAATTATTTATCCAAGCTC
The DNA here is from genome assembly GCA_000404065.3 of Pinus taeda. NCBI lineage: Eukaryota > Viridiplantae > Streptophyta > Pinopsida > Pinales > Pinaceae > Pinus > Pinus taeda. Next base: position 198,067 of record APFE031496892.1, read on the forward strand.
TGGTCTTCTGCTAATTACATGCAAAATACAACAATTCGTTAATTAAACACAGGTCTGCGAGAAGATGACTAGAGGTGGTACTGAAACTGGGATGTACTATGGACACAGTCCGGAAGGTGTTCAGGAGGGAATCAATGGTGAAATCATGTCTCAAAGGCTTAGGGTGGCACTAGAAGGATTTGATAGGTTTCACTATGTAACTGAGTAAAATGCATGAAAATTTGGGTTTTTAGGGTTTTAACGGGTAATGGGTAAAGTGGTGTGGAATTTTATATTATGAATAGTGAATAGTTTCAACTTTAGTGGGGAGGCGGTATTAGAGGCCATCTCACCACTTTTATGGAGGAGGTGGTATTTTCACAAGGTCGCACGATCTTTGTTAGTGCTTGACAAGTAGCATATGGGGGCCCATGCAATATAGTTTTATCAGGCGGGTAAAGTTCGGACATCAGGTGACCCCGATATGGCTATGGATTGTTAGATTTGGGTGTTGATGATCGGATGACAGTCAGGTGACCAATTTGCAGGGATGAAATGGGCAAAGGTTTCAAGGAGGCCTGAAGCTTTAATCCATTGAGATTTGGGATTATTTATGAGTTAAACATGGAATGAATGGATTATCTTAACTTTATCGAGAAGTGGTGAGTTAAGAGGGTTTTGTCGAGGGTATGGGATAAAAGTATAGTTTATAATTGAACTAAGTGTTGGGGTATTATGTACAAGATTTATTTTTATATGGGAAAAGCTATATTCAGAGCTATATTATTATGTTAAAAACTAATATGAAATTAAATGGTCAGAGTGAACATACCACTAATCATAATGTAACATTTGTGAATTTTCTTCACATACACTTATACTTAGGATAAATTCTTTTTGTGGGTATTTTGAATGAAAAGGAATTTAACATGGGTTGTTTACTTTTCATAGGAAAATGAGTTTAACCTTGGGAAAAGGGGTTTTATTAGGGTAATAAAAGGAAATGAATTTTATGAAGGGAATTCTAACACTTGATGTCCATAAGTCATTAAGTCAAGGGTCCGGTCCCACTAAAAGTCAAAACAATGCTATGAACCTTTATGACTTGAAGGATTATTAGTACTAGAACATACTTAGGGATGGGGAAATTAGTAAGTATAAGTATGGGGATGAAATGAGTGAGGCGAATTCATTTAAATCAACCTGTAAACCTTTGTTTTTATCTTTGTAATTTCACATGCATATTGAAACAAATGATTAAGCATGATAAATGTGCTTTTGTCCAATCAACTTTATACTTTAGTAACCTTTCTCCTACTTACCTATTACTTACCCTAACATTTTTTCTTCACTTATTTGGGTGCATTTAAGCTAGCAGACCCTTTTCATTCCTTTTCTTTTATAAAACAAATTATCTACTTCTAACCTTATATGGAAGATTAAATTGATGATCTCCTTTTATTTTCTCTACCTATCTAATGATCTTCCAAGATTAAGTTGTTTGGTCATATTTTATTCTCTAACTATAAACATAAAATTCAAACATGAAATATTCAAGATTCAGAAGTTTGACTACCATGGGTTTCACATGTATGATAAGTTGCACACAACCATTATTTGCAGAACAAGTAAAATAGTAGCAGCATTTAGACTTGCACACTTTCATGATTTGTTTTTGTGTTTGGGGTTCATATATTTTAATTTTTTTGATCTTTTCTTATTCTTTTTTTCCTTTGATATTTCTTTTATGACACACACTCTTTACATTTTTAATTTTTTTTAATATGGAAAACATTTGCAGAAAGCAAAGGTATGTACAATATTACAAGGTTTAACCTTAGCCAATTCAAAATTACGAATCCTATCATTATGGGACTCTAACAGTGGCTCCACACAGGGATGGCATTTCCTGGTGAAATGTCAAGAACTTTAAGATCATTAGCCTTTGAATTGTGACTAAAGTTACATTGTAAACTGTTCTTCTGTGATTTCTGCCTTATTGTATAATATTTTTGATTGAAAATCTTGAACTAAAATCATAACCTTTTCTGCAAGCTGAAATCCAACATATGTTGTACTAAAATCTGATTTGAAATAAACTTTCTCCTGAAAAAATGAATTTATTCAAATTGGAATCCTACCTACTTTCTCTAATAAGTTTTCCAACTGTTGGTTAGGTAAAATTAAACAGCCAAGGCAACCATTCAAGCATCATATAAATTGGTGAATTTTGTTGCGTGTGCTTGTTTGTGATTAAAACTAAGATTCTAAAGCCAATTATAGCCTTGTCAACAAATGAGAAGATAAGGAAATACTTGATTTACTTTGTTTACTCTAGAAATTATACAAAAGGATCTTCCATGATATATACACTAATGTTTAATTTTTCTATTCAATTGTACAATTGTTCTGGATGGCCTCCATGCCATGAAAGTGAAATGTCATTTTCATCTTTATCACCCTGCAGAATTTCAGATAAGATTTGTGATGATATTTCTATTGATTGAAATGTCTATCTGGTGAAACCTTTATCATCTTGATTTTGAATCTCATAGTTAGTTAATGGAGAAAATTTCTGATTTCCCTCATCATATAACATATCAGCTATTGGATCATAAAAGACGTGGAAGGATTATTGCAACCTATTACAAATGGGTTTTAATGGGACTTGATGGATTTCTGCATGTTGTTCATCCTTTTCTTTGGAGATATTATACCATATTTCCTTTAAAAACTAAAATGATTCAAAACATAGTGGTATAGAACTTTCCTGTGTCATATGATCAGACATCTCAATAGAATTTGATAAATACACTTCTGAAACTGAAGAATCTTGATTAATATTTTCATTATCTAAAGACTGTTGATTTTTTATTGCTTTAAAGTTTTCTCTGATGAACTGAAATGAAGCAAAACAAAGAGGCAAATAAGCTTCACTCATTTCCAATTTTTTTTCACTTTCTTCATCACTTTCATAGCTGATATGAATAAGATGATCACTATTTTCAAGCTGTTGAAACTGAATTTCTTTATTTCCCAAACTACTTTCTGATTGCTCTATAAAGTTAGTTTGGATTTGAAGAACATAATTATCATCATACTGATCATATATAGGCAAATCATTAAAAGAAGTTATGTCATCAAACATACACATTAGATCAACAAATTGCTTCTCCACATATTGCTTTATATATCTATCTTCTTATCTATGGTAGTTGGAATTAGCATGAATTTGTTCATGGCTATCAACCTCTTCCTTTTGTGAAATAAATGTGCCATGGTGATTTTGAACAAAAAAATTACTTTTCATGGTGATCTTCTATATCCTTTCCTCTATTTTTCTTACCAAAATATCAAGTTTTACCTCTACAATGTTGTCCTTCTCCACTCCTGCGTTGAACTTTTCTCTCCTAATTTGTAGATTAACTTCCACATCTACTGCAAGGTTCTTTGTCTGTTCGAGTGTTGAGGGGTTTCTTTCTCTTAGCTAAAATTCTATCTCTGGATCAAATTATTTCGGATAATGCAAGAGCACTGAATCAGGACGAGGTCTTATATTTGACGACATTGAATAATAGATTTGATTAAATCTGTCAAAAAATTGTTCTATTATTTCATTTGTCTATCCCTTTAACTCATTATATTCTTCTATGATCACAAAAAGATTGACTTTGATTATCCATCTATCAAGGAATAATTTGACAAACTGTTGGAAATTTGAGATGCTTGCAATAAGTAGATTATTGAACCAACTCTTTACTCTACTTTGCAAAGAGAGAGAAAAAAGTATGATTCTAACATCATATTCATCAATCTCAGATAAGTCTAGATAATTCTCAGAACCTTGAATATGTTTTTGAGCAATGATACCATTCTATCCATCAAAAATAGGCAGATACTTGTGATATTTATCAGAAAAATCATGGATTATAGGAGGTAACATGAGGGGCTTATACCTATCAGGAACTTTACAAAGTACAGGAATATGTACACGGATTGTATGATTAGTCTTCATTCTTTGATGCTCCTCAATCGGAAAATGATAATCATAAGATTTATAAGAAGGCTACTGAAATGGATAAGGAGGATATATATTTACAATTTTCAAACGAAAATAATAAAAAATTAATTTAAGATCTTCTCTAAAATACAATATACATTGAAAAAGTTTCTTGATGAGAAATAACATAATGTCTTGGATAACAATCCAAGTTAAAAGCCTGATATTTTCGTATTGTTCTTTCAATTTCATTCCTCCAATGGAGTCTTGATTGTGAAATTGATTTGGAGTCGCTATGTGGATGATTTTAACCTTTGTGTGTCTACTCACTGTCCACCATCATAGATCAGATTTGAACATGTAAAATATTTCTGAAGAAAATGTTAGTCCCTAGTATGGTCTCCATTATGTTATCACTCAGTATTTTCTCAAGGTTAAAGAAATAAATCACTGAGATAACTACAAACCACTTTTGGAGATCATGATCTAGCCTTCCTAATGCTTAGAGAGGGCTCTCTGTTTATAATTTAACCTTGTTTTAGTTATGTGATTTTAGTCTAGTTATGAATGTTCAAGAGCTTTTGATTTGTATTTGAAATTGGGTGGTGGGATCTGCTTATACAGATGGATAAAATGAAGTATTTTAGACCATTGGGCTATGGATTCAAACAATAAGGAAGCAAAACTAGATTAACTCACTAAAGGGTACTTCCAAAGGGCAAGATAGAAAAGTGTTTTTCAGATCTTTGAGAAAACGGGGTGAAAAGGTTTCAGTTAGGGTGAGAGAGAAATTAAGGTTTCTCAAACCTCTATAATGAATGAGGAAGGGAGGGGTAATCAAAATCAAAGGGCAATTAAGAATCCTTTAACCTGGATTATTCATTAAATCAATCTAAACCAAAGAGCAATTAATAATTCTTTAATTTAAATATCATAAGAAAACATTCAAATGCATAACTATTAAGACATAGTGTGATTAAACAACTTCTAAAATATTATTCCAATTATAACATTTAGATTGAGAAAGCATTTAAGATTATGAATAGGCTTTGAGAAAAATGACAATAACACATGAAAATACTTGTCTGAAATTCTCTCAACACATGAATCTTTGGAAAGGTCGGATCTTTATTAATCAATCCAGCTTACTAGCTCATCAATTGATACAATAACCTTCTGGTTCATCTTGATTAAAAAGTCTATAGAAATATCTAATATAATCCACCCTAAAATATTTCAAGTGAAGAAGTACTTATACAAATTCTAAACTGGAATATCTTGAAAAAATATCAAGGTTGGTTTTACAAATATCTCAAACTGTTTTATATTAATAGAACATAAATAAAGGACACTCAAAAATAATGAATCTATTTGGTACTATCTTTATGGATTAATGGTGACAAATAAGAGACATTTGAATCTGATAGCAACTCTTAATTGATGATGAGGCTTCCAAGTCACTAACTACCTCATTCCTTTGTGCATGGTGCTGCATAAATTATACAAAATTAGGGTCCAATGACACCATTGTATATCTAAATCCAAGATAGATATGTAAAAAGTGCAAGAGGTTATTATATATAAGTATTTATTGATATAAACCTCTTTCCATTTCCAAAAAGTCAGCTCCCGCTGTTCACAATAGTATATGCAAAAAGATGTCAAAAAAAAGACTTTTCACAGTCCGAAAGATAGGTTGTGAAGATATGCATTTATCTCCCTTTTTCTAATACCTATGTAAAACGTGAGATAGGTTTTTGTGGATTGGCCTTTTAGGAACACAAAAGTCCTCCAAGTTCTCCAAATTCATCTTGGATTGGCCACAATAGTTTCTCCACAATTATGACTTAAACAAGAAATTTCCGGAAGATGTACCGTTTCTGCTTTGATTTCATCTTTTAACCTTAAATCTATTTTAACTGCTTTTACCTTTACTTTGGATAAACTTTATTGTTGCTGGTGAAAGTGTTTTCATCTCTGTTTAACCCTTACTACCTCCATGTTTACCTTTACTATTTACCTTGACTACTCTATTTTTTCATCTGTCCTCACATTGATTTTTCAATCTAATACACTTTTACTGATACTCTTTCATATGATACACTTTTACTTTGAAGACTTGTCAATATCCTTTACTTTGCTTTTACTTTTACTGTACATTTTAACTTTCTACTGTGTATTTCAAAAGTAAATTATTTAGTTTTTTATATGTATCAGCATATGGTAATGGATATTGATCAACTTTCTGTCTGTTTGATCTGTTTGTGTTTTGATAGTATGCTTTGTCTGGTTCCTTTGTTTTAACAGCCAATGTCTCCGTGTGAATGATTTCTTTCTCTGTTCTGTGTATAACTATTTTTTTTCTTCTAAATAAAGGTTTTTAAATAGATTTCCTTTGGAGTCTTGGAGTAAACAAGTTTTGTGACTAGTATCAAAATTGTTTATCCAAGCTCTGGTCTTCTGCTAATTACCTGCAAAATACAACAATTTGTTAATAAAACACAGGTTTGTGAGGACGTGACCGAAGGTTGTCCTAAAACTGGGAAGAACTGTGGACAGAGTCCGGAAGGTGTTCGGGAGGGAATCCATGGTGAAATCATGTCTTAGAGGCTCAGGGTGGTGCCGAAAGGGTTTGATAGGTTTCACTGTGTAACTGAGTAAAATGCATGAAAATGAGGGTTTTCGGGGTTTTAATGCGTAATGGGTAAATTTGCGTGGAATTTTATATTATGAATAGTGAGTGGTTTTGGGTTTAGTTGGGAAGCTGTATCGGAGGCCATCACACCGCTTTTATGGAAGAGGTAGTATAATTAAACTAAAGGTTGGGGTATTATATACACGATTTATTTATATATGGGAAAAGTTATATTGGGAGTTATATTATTATGTTAAAAATTAATATGAAATGAAATGAGAAGAGTGAACATACCACTAAGCATAATGTAATATTTGTGCATTTTTTTCACATACACTTATGCTTTGGATAAAATCTTTTTGTCGGTATTTTGAATGAAATGGAATTTAACATGGGGTTGTTTAGTTTTCATAGGTAAATGGTGTTTAACCTTAGGAAAAGGGGTATTATTAGGGTAATGAAGGGAATTCTAACACTTGATTTCCATAAGTCATTAAGGCAAGGGCCCGGTCCCACCAAAAGTCAGAGAAACGCTCTAAGCCTTTATGACTTGAAGGATTTTTAGTACTAGAACATACTTGTGGATGGGGAAATTAGTAAGTATAGGGATGAAATGAATGAGGGGAAGTCAATTAAATCAACTTGTAAACCTTTGTTTTTTCTTTCTTAATTGCTCATGCACATTGAAACATCTGATTAAGCATGATAAATCTGCTTTTGTTCAATCAACTTTATACTTCAGCAACCTTTCTTCTACTTACCCATTACTTACCCTAACATTTTTTCTTCACTTATTTGGGTGCATTTAAGCTAGCAGACCCTTTTCTTTCCTTTACTTTTATAAAACAAACTAACTACTTCTAACCTTATATCTTCCAATGGCTTAGATTAAACTGATGAGCTCCTTTTATTTTCTCTACCTATCTAATGATATGCCAAGATTAAGTTGTTTGGTCTTATTTTATTCTCTAACTATAAACATAAAGTTCAAAGCATGAAATAGTCAAGATTAAGCATTTTCACTGCCATGGGTTGTGGCATGTATGATAAGCTTCACATAATCATTATTTGCAGAAGATGTAAAATAGTAGTGGCATTTAGACTTGCACACTTTCATGATCTTTTTTTGTGTTTGGGGTTCATATATTTTCATTATTTGATCTTTTATTATTGTTTTTGTCCTTTGATATTTCTTTTAGGTCACACCCTCTTTACTTTTTTTATCTTTTTTAATATGGAAAACATTTGCAGAAAGAAAAGGTATGTACAATATTACAAGGCTTAACCTTATCCAATTCAAAATTATGAATCCTATCACTATAGGACTCTAACAAAATTTCCATGCTCTAGTCACAACATGGGTCTTGTACATTAACCGACACCAATTATCAAGGGCTCAACTAGGCTATTGGTAGTGTCGTTCATATTCCCAAATAGAATAAGGACTTGGTTCCATATATCACTTATGAAAGGGAATATTCTCAAAATGTGTTCCATTGTTTCCACCTCGTCTCTACATGGGGGGGAAATGAGGGTCCAATGATTCACTTATTTCTTAGATGATCCGATTTTAGAATCTCTCTGTACCTTATGATCCATAAAATGTGAGCCTCCTTTGGTTAAAATTTCTTAGTTTAGATCCTTTACTAAATTGGATCTTGAAGGAGATATGACTGACCAGCCATAATTCCATCACCTTTCTAAAGTGTAAATATACCTTTCGACCCATGAACCCATCGTATCTTGTCTAAATCTAAGAGAATTATATCCTCTTATCCCAAATGTATTTTTCAAGTATAGAAAATAAATGTAGACCCCAATCCTATGGAAAATTTTCCTATGTTTGCGAGTCCCTTTAGGATGAATGTCGATGACTCTCCTTCCAAAATTATGCTACCTTGTTGGTCGCATGGTTAATGGTTAATATTTTAAGGTCTCTTAGTTTCTCTCGGTCTCCTAGAAAAGGATATTGTTGGCACATCTCTTCCCAAAATTGAGTTCCTTGGAAATCCCTCATCTTTCCGAATGATTGCTCCTATATTAAGTGTTTATTCGCTTATGCTAAATTCCAAATAGAAGAGATTAGAGGAAATTTCTAAGCTCTTAATTTCTCTATCTAGGATATGGAGTCACTATATTTTCTATCCCATATCTTCTTTCACAGTTCCTTTCCACCAAGAAACCAACACCACCATAAATATTTCCCCAAATCATTTTTGAGAGATTTTGGATCCCTAAAACCAATTCCTCTTTCCAACTTTGGAAGAAAAAACTTCTCCTAAGCTACTAATGCCCACTTCCTACTCTATTTAGTGCCTTACCATAAAAAAAATTGAACTTAGAGATAATATTTTTATAAACTAATTTTTAGGAAGGTAAAAAAAATAGTTGGTAGATTGGCAAAGGTCAGATGATTGATTTAATTAGAATGAAAAGAGAAACCAAGTTTAAGGACCAAAAGGCATAGTTTTCCATTATTCTATTAATATTTTGAAAAATGTATTTCGAGCAAGAGATCCACAACAAATTCTCAACAAGAAGATATATGGATGGAAGGCATCCTACCCTTGCAAGGTACCTTTATATTGGTTGTCTGGTATTGAAGAAGAAAGTATTGGACTTTTCTACATTTAACAAAGTTCTTGAGGTTATCATGAAGTAAAAAATAATGCAGTTAATCATTATCATCTTTGGTAGGGAGGGTTCTTTAAAGAGCATAATATTGTCCACAAATTGTTGGTGTGTTATGTTTAGTTCTTGTCCAAGTAAGTGGATGCCTTTAAGAGAACCTTAAATAACAACATCTTTAATGTATCTTCCTAGACCCTCTACTGCAATAGCGAATAAAAATTATGATAGAGGATCACCTTGATGAAGTGCTCAGGATACTGTAAACTTTTGAGTTGGAGACCATTCAACAGGACAAAGAAAAAAGGGTTGGACCTAAGGAATTCAATCCAAATGATACATGGTTGATAAAATCCATAGGCTATTTAGATTTCAAGGAGGTATTTCTAATTTAGCTAATCATAAGCTTTGGATAGATCATGTTTGATTACCATGCTAGGCCTTTTCAATATTTTAATATTATGAATTACTTTGTGGTTTGTGACTATCCCAACTAGTATTTGGAAACCTTGTAAAAACCTTGTTTCTTCTAGCGAAATGATTTGGTTGAGAAGGGGTTTAATCAATTTTAAAATCATAAAAGAAATTATTATACATAAAATTTCAAAGACTAATTTTTTAGTAGCTATTACGGTCATTATGTTTACATTCTTGGGAATAAGTACAAGAAACATAGTATTAAGACTAGACCATACCTGATGAAGATAACACAACTCCTCCCTGATAGCATGAAATTATTTTTCAATGAGTGGATAATATGTTTTATAAAATAAGTTTTAAAATTGTTTGGGCCTGAGCCATTATTTTTGGGAATCTCCTACACCATATCCTCAACTTCCAAAAATGTAATTTCTCACTCTAGAATTATATTTTTCTTTGAATTGATGACTTTACGGATATGGGATGTAATGCGATCAGTAGCCTCCTCTCGATTCAAATTTATCTTCATGAGTTATTTTGGATAGTAAGACACTAACTCATCCTCCATTTATTCATGTTGAATTATATAATGAGACTTCTTCAATGTAAGATAGAAGAGACAATTGTAATGTTTATGATTAACCTTGGGTTTGTGGAAAACAATGTATTCTTCTCTCCCTCTCTGAGTTAATGGACCCTTAAGTTTTGTCTTCAATAAAATGTCCTCTAAGATATGTCATGTCTCTATTTAGTGAACTAACTAGCCCTCCTCTAGTGATAGTGCTTCTGAATGACCCTCCTTAATTATCTCTTGTTGGATCTCTTACATGTGTGTCTCAAGATTGGTTTTATCTGATAAAATATTTCCAGATTGCAACTGATTGCAACTTTTGATCTTGGATTTTATCTCTTTTTGTTTCACCTGAGATGTGAACATTTGGTTCCTCCCCTAAACAATAATTTCCCTCAACCATTCTTCTACTTTTGTCAAGAAATCTACATTCTAGAAAGAGAATCTTTCAATACCAATGGAAGATTTTGTGGGGCTATATTCATATCTACCTCTAAGCAGATTAGCTAATGATAAAACCATAAGGAAGGTAGATCCACAAATATATCTCTCCCTATCAATTCCTCAAAGAGTAGGAAATAGTCTACTCAATTGGAAACTTGATGACGTCTACCTCTAGAGTTATTTTAGGTGAAGATCCTATCAATAGTGTCTATATCAGCTACTATTATCTAAATCTAAATCAAAGATCCCTAGAAAGGGTTTCCATCAAATATAAATGGTGTATACCTCCTTTATTCTCGTCTACTTTCTTAATGAGGTCGAAATATCCTCCAATTGTCTAAAAGTCATCATTATTTCTTATTGCTTGTAACTCATCCATAAATCATATTTCTCTCCAAGAAGGGAGGGTTATAAACATCAAATAAGCAGACCTCATCCTTGACCTTGACATAGTCTAAACATCCTAATAAGATTTTCCTACACACCATCTAATCATTAAAAATTATATCCTTGGGACTTTAGGTAACTATAAACCATCTCACATTCCCTTCAACATCAATAGTTATGGATTCACAACCCCTCCAACATCTTTTGAGAATCTCTACTACCTTCCCACTAAATAATTTAGTTTCTTATAGAATAAGGATTATTGGTTTCTCTTTCACAATACTATCTCTTACGCACCTCTGCTTCCCCTTGACATTAAGGCCTCGATTGTTCCATGAGAATATTTCCATTGGGAAGGGGGTATGGCTATTGGAAAATACCTTGATAAAAGTGCAACTTGCCCAAAATTGATAAGAAATTCAACTACATTCTAGATTACTTATCAGGAGGTCTTTCTAGTGTTTCTATTGGATTCTTCTATGGTTTGAGTTTTACTTTTGTTTCTCTTAGAGGGGCCTTTAGCTACTGACTTGGGGGCTTTGATTTCCCCTTCGTAATACTAACTTTATTGCTCCCAATGGGTAAAAAAGTGGTAAAATTGATACTTTTGTTCTATTTGGATGTTATATGAATCAATGCTCCTGGGTTTTGATGAATTCCACCATCATACACTCATTTGCATTGAGGTTCTCTTGGCTACCCTAGATTTCGAAGATCAAGCTTATGTTCACAAGAAAATGTTTTATGTTTAGAATATATGACGAAGCTTCTAGTGACTTCATCTTATGTTTTACCTTGTCTGAAGAGTTTTTTGTATGTCGCTCAACTTCCATACGTTACTCCTTATGTTATTCCTCCCATGGTGTATCCTCTTTAGTCCCTTGCAATGCCAAAAATTCACTCGAGTTTGGAATCTCCTACACTTTCATCATTTTGTGTTGCAATGACTTCTCATAATGGGATTTTGTGTTTTCACCCTTTCTATTGACTACTTCTTAGGAGCCCTCTAGTTTTTATTGTGTGACACACATAAGTTGAGTTGAGAGCGCTGACGTGCGACGAGCACCCCTATTGACCAACTCTGTTATGTGTGACGAAATGGAGACAATATTCAGTTAAAGGCGACAGAGTTGTAGTGGGCCAGCCATGTGCAACGGGCGGTCCTACTACATGACTTGGGTTGATGTGCAACGTGAACAGTGTATTATATGAGCATGTTGGTTAAAGGCAATGGCTAGACGGGCGAGACTAGCAAGAAATCAGTGATATGTACGAAGGTTGTTTGATAGTGGAGGGCGACACGAGTGAGTGGGTGATCCATGTGACCCATGACAGAAGCATGTGACATGTTGGCTGAAAGTGCAATGAAGGGAGGCAAGTTTATATGACCGGCTTGGGTGTGCGATGGAGGAGGCTGATGTGTTAAAGTTGGGCATACCGACTTCATATTTTTGATGGGGCCGACCCATACTTGGGTGAAGTGTCGCCACCCTTGGGAGAAACATGACATGTTGACATGGGTATTAATAGAAGTGTGTGTGGAACACTTGAGACATCAACAAACAAGCATAAACACATTCAACAAAGAAAAAGTAGAGTGCATAAGGAAAAAAGAGGACAGACATAGAGGAGAGCCAAAGTTAGCTGAAGGGAAGCTTTGAATTTCTTGGGCGAATCCAAAGTGCGATGGATGTGTTACTGAGAAAATGGGCCAAGAAGAGACCAATGGATAGGTGGACACGGACCGACAAGAAGCGTAGTTGCATGTGAGCGGGCAGATTGCAACATGCAGTAGACCTGACGCAGCAGAGCATCCTGTCTCAGTGGGCACCCCAGTCTGAGGGTGTCATAGGGCACTGAGGTGTAGACCCGAACCGACAGGGGACCTAACCTAGTGGGCGACATGACCTAGTGGGAAAACCGACCCGCACGCGAATTGAGTTTCAAAACTGGCACAAGTAAGGTGTGACCCAAGTTGCACTGTCATGTGGATAGGATCCTAACTTGAAGTTGGAGTTGAAATTTTGGACATGGGCGTGTGCTGAGAAGGATGTGCAGCAGTGTGGAAAGTGCAAGGCGTGGGGAGAATAGTGCGATGATTGTTGGTACGATAGTGTCAAAGCGAACCAAAGCTAGTTAACCGTGCACAACATGATTTCGTATTTCTACAGGCACTTGTAAAATAGAATTTTGTTGGTCGTGCTGGAAGCACAACTCTTGTAAAATTATTCTAAACTAAACTTGTATTATATTTGGGTAGACTTTAGTATTGGGAGTTTCCCCTCCCATTGAATGTTGTGTATTTTATCGTATGTGCACATATTGATGAAATGATGAATTATAAATGAATGATTATTTCCACTGCAATATAACAGTTGAAGAATTGGAAAATTGACTAAATGTTTAGAGTTAGGCGTAGTACGTACATTCAAGTATTGGTGAAAAGAAAGGGTGTAGTATTGCCCACCTGCTTATGTGTGGTTGAAATACTAGCACCAGGATAGGGGTGTGAAAGTTGGTATCAGAGGCCACTTTCCACAGGGCTTTTATTGAAGTGAAGGATATAACTACCACTTAGTGAAAATTGGTATCATAGGTCGATTCAGGGTGAATTTGGCTTTGTTGAAGAAGTTCTACAGGGACAAGTTACAGGGTTGAAGTTGAACAAAGTGGTGTATGGTGTTGATAAGATCCCAAGAAAAACTGATGGTAGGCTAGGTGGAAGAACCTCAGGTGACAGGTGAATTTAGGAAGGATGCCGAGGCAGTTTTCATGGAAAAATAATTGGACAAGATTGAGGAATTTGCTTCGAAGATGGCTTCATGGGAGGCTATGAATAATGAATTTCGAGAGAAGTTCACGAAGTTGGAAGAGGAGCATGAGAATGTCAAGGTTCAATATGAGTATATTGAATGGTTGTATACACAGATAGAGAAGGAAGTGAAGGAAATTGATGTTGCAAGAGATCAAGGTTTGGAGGAAATATTGAAGTTGCAGAAAGCTCTTGACAATGCTCAGAATGAAATATTTTTTTTGAAGAAAGAAATCAGGCAGGGACCAATTGGAGGAGATCCTTATGTGAAAGTCAAGGAACATGATTCTTATGATGGGATGAAGAGTGCCAAAGAAGTTGGCAATTTGTTATGAGATATGGAGCAATACTTGAAGCACTTGGGCATAACTGATGATGAAGTCAAGGTCAAAGTAGTTGCTCAATTCCTTACTAAGGATGCTAAGATGTGGTGGAGATGGAAGTTGGATCAGATTGCCGATGGTGATGCTGATCACATCTCTACTTGGGATGATATGAAGAAGGATTTGAAGACTCATTTTAGCCCACAATATGAGACATAGGATGCAAGGGTGAAGATTAAATACATTAAGAAAACATGAATTATATAGGAATATCAACGAGAATTCTTGAGTGTGATCTTCGAACTACCTAATATGGCAGAAAAGGACAAGGTGTTTAATCTCATCATAGGATTGAAACATTGGGCATGCAACGAGGTGAAGAGGCAGAAAATCAAGACTCTAGAAGAAGCATTTTCTGTGGTTGATCGTTTGGTAGAAAATTATGACGAAGGGACCAAAGAGAGAAAGAAGAAGTCTGATAGACCGAAATAGAAGTCTACAAATGAGGAGCATTCGAAATCAAATGATAAGTTGAATATGAAGAAGCCTTTGAAATGCTAGTTGTGCGGAGAGAACCACATGGTGAAGAATTGTCCTTCAAGACCGATGGTGGTTACAGTAGCACAAGTCGATGTAAAGAAGAAGAAAGATGAACCAACAGTTGGGGTGATCCAAATTTTAGGAGCTGCAGTAGTTATGGAAGCTATCCCACGACGCGATCCTGAGAGGAACAAGTTGGGGTATGTGAATATGAAGATTGGGCAAGGGACTTTACTCACTATGGCGCACAGTGGTGCGACTCATAAATTCATTAGAGAGGAAGATGCAAGGAAGAGTGGGTTGACATTTTCACCAACTCAAGCTCAAATTAAAGTAGTGAATTCTCCACAAGATACGGCGATTGGTATGGAAGAGAATGTGGATGTGAACATGGTGAGTGGTCTCGAAAGGTATACTTCACAATTGTGCAGATGGATGATTATGAAGAAATATTGGGTATGGAATTTATGAAGCAGTATGAGGCTATGATGGTGTCACATATGAAGAAGTTGTACATTTATGATGTACATGAGGATAATCCTATAGGGTTTCCAATCATTGTAGCTATGACAGTTGGGTGTAATTTGACATCGATGAATGTGGAGGACATCAAGCGGGATGAAGAACTCTATAAGAGGTTGTCTTCTGTGGAGGCAAAATTTATGGAGCAATCATAGGTTATTAGAGCATTTTCTGATAATATCCTAGACTTGACATGCAGACTAGAGGCGTTGGAAGGGAATGGAGATGCTAGACCTGAGATTTAGGAGGAGATTCGAGAAGCATACATGAAGAGATTGGACGGGGAAGATCCAGACAGGTGGATTAAGCTATTAGTCGAGGATGAAGAAGATCCTTTCACCTCCACATCCTCCCTCTCTTCTTAGGCTAACACACTGATGAGGCTCATTATTTGTTGCTCATGGCAGTGAGTCCTCTATACTTATGAGTAGACACTTGGGGTGACACAGACACAATTGATAACAGGATGAGAAGATTAGTCATGATGATGTATGGAGCATGCATTCTTGTGGAAGTGATGTTACGGTTGGATTAGCTACCCAACTAGTCACCATCATAGGGGCATTCAACACATCATTTTCTTGCAGAGTTTGGTAGACTAGTAGCATGGGGCAGGTCATGGATGGAGCTATCTCGATGCCCACACTTATGGATATACCTTAGCGATAAGAGTTGTTGGGATAGCGTTGTCGAGGATGACAACATTTTTAGAGTGGTGGAGGATGTCAGGCCCATGAGTTGAGTCCGGTGCGCTCACATGCGATGAGCGCCTGTATTGATGGACTCGATTATGTGAAATGATAAAGGGGCGACATTTGGTTAAAGTCGATCGATTTGTGGTAGGTGCTCCCATATGAGATGGGCTCTTGTACTACATAACTCGTGTTCTTGTACGACGTAGAGAGCATGTTAGATGAGCGTGCCAGTTAAAGGTGATGGGCAAGTGCTTGCCCATAGCAACCAAGCGAGACCACTGATTGTCCATTGAAAAGTGTCGAGGTCGTGTGATGCTGGAAGGGTACATAGGCAAGCGGGCAACCTATGCGACCCACAATAAAGGTGTGTGACATTTTGGCTGAAAGTGAAATGAAGGGAGACGAGTTTATATGACTGACTTGGGCGCACAATCTCAGAGATCTTCACAAAATTCAAAATGGCATTTCTTATACCTTCAATAATGTCTAGTTCGCAAAATCACTGGGTAAACAAAATAATGATACCCAAACTGGGGCTTCTAGAAACTGATTTTTCTTTGGGTTATAGCACTCCTCACAGAGTCTGAAAAATAACTCGACATTATCCATGAAATATAGACCGTTTCTGAAGATCCTCTTGGAGTCCTCCAAATCAACAAAAACTACCATAAAAAAATACTTTAGATTTCAAGAAAAGTTCGATGCGGCCATTTGGCCTCCATTTTGTTTGAATCCATTTAACCAGATCCAACACCCTTAGTTAGATCCCCATGAATGTAAAGATCAAGGCATGGTATTTCATAAATTTTCATGATTCGTCTAGATGATTGTTCATGATGAAAAATGTAGGGTTTGTCGATGCCTTCGATAAACATCTTCTTTTAATGTGTGATTTCCGTTGGGTTCCAAGAACTAGGGTTTCACTCTTAATGTTGGTTCAGTCTGAAGATTTGGCTACCCCTCTCGTAGGTTGATGAGAGTTCACGACCACATTTCAATAGGAGGGTGTTGCAACCCACCTCATGACTTCATTCATACAGACACTCAATATTACCTTGGAAGTAAGTACTTTATATCTAAATGAATCAAATCTATAAATAGGTTTTTAACCTTGATTATTCATAATTTCTTCTAAAAAACCCTCAAAAATGTAGAGCACCCTCATATCTTGTGAACAAAACTCAATTTTTACGACATCAATTAATATTTTTTTGTTTGCTAAGTTATATAAGTGCTGAGCTGACTGCATGCTTAACTTTTGGCTTAAGAAACCACGACTCAGGGGCATCTAAGCCATCAAAATCACGCAAGGGTCACATTCGGTCTGGACCACACCATCTCTTAGCATGGGTGGATTTTTTCCCATGGACTTTCAACTAGTAACCTTCATAACAATAGACTCCATCACCATATATTCTATGATCCATGAGCAATGCCAATCAATATTAAAACAATTTAAAATTTCTATTTTCTTTTATTCTTTCTGATATATTTTTCTATAAATTTATAATAAAATAAAAAATATTAAATGCATCTTTTACCATTAAAAAGTAAACGATTTAACCTAAAATTAAATTAGTTGAAACTTTAAACAATTAAACGTATCTTCCATTATTAGTCCCTGCCTCAGCATGGGACTATAGCGATCGATATCGATCTAATTCCATATTAATTTGGGCGTACACAATCATTTAACCAAAGTTTTAAATAAACATTTCATGGTTTCTTTTGTTTTATCCAAAGTTTTTAGTTTGAGGTCTTATTGCCGGACCAATTGATTATACACGGTACTGATTGTTTAACCAATGTTTTGTGATATTGCAATACTTCAACAAGTTTTATTGTGACATGACGTTCCTTCTTTGGGCTGGGACGTGGAGAGTGAAGCGCTGCATGGAAGGCATCTGTTCCCCTCTGAAGCTTCCAGCTCCGGGGGTTTTTCTCCTTATATTCTGGCTTCCCTACTTGGCTTCAGTTTTTTTTCACCTCTCCCTGCGCCCGGGCGCAGGACTCCTCTATCATACAAGCACTCTTTTTGCTTTCTCTGTTTCCTCCTGGTTCGGCATCCCTCTGGTGGTGGTCAGCTTCCCTTCGGCGTGTGGTATTTTTCCCTCCGGTATCAGGTCAGATCTCGTTTTTTTACGCTCTATAACCAGTTTAAATGGAATCTGTTTATTAGATAGCTGCAATCTGGTTTGTAAGTAAATGATAGTTTTTCTCCTCATCTTATGGTTCAGCACAGTTTTCTTATATAAAATAGCTTTTTAAATCTGCTAGTCTCATATCATGAGATTTATTGCTTAGCTTGTTTTTATTATCTGGTCAAATGGTATCCCATGATTTCTCATGGTCATCAATGTCGGGCAATTTAATTTCTGGGTGGCTAAGCTTTACTCTGGCAGTCTTTAGATTTCTGAATTTACTGATTATAAGTTTCATGGGTCTCCTCCTCGCATATATTGTATGGAGATGCTTGCTAGGATAGAGGTTCATTTTTCCTGGGGCTGGTCGTAGGATTTGGGCAGAAGAATCGTTTCTGGGTTTTTTTGTCTCCCGGGGTTCTGTGTATGGCATACAACTTTTGACTCTCTGGAAAAATGTGGCTTTCCCTTCTCAGCAAACTAAAGTCAATCTTTTTCATCTATAGTTCTTGCTCGGACATTCGTTTTAAAATTGCTATTCAAATTCGATTCTTAGATTATACATCTTCATATTAAAGAAAGTAGTGGGATTGTAACCAAAATAATCATATAGCAAATAGTAAAATACACAGTTACAAGCCTTCAATTTTTTTTATTTTTAATAAAAATTGCGTAATGGAAACCCTTGGAACAGTAACTTGCAAGCAACTTATATATGCAGAACATTACATCACTAATGAAATCAGTACTTAACAGAGGTGAAATGCAGCCATTACAATTTTATGCATTTGAAAGTGCACCGGTTGCAGCGATTTTGTCATAAAGCTGGATTGCGAGAAACAGAAAGAAGGAAAGTTTTTTTTGTTATTTTCAGAAGGGTCTTAATATTTCTGTTTAGGAACTTACATTTTTTATTTTTTCACTTGTTACACGTGGTGTATGCATGGCAGGAATACTACCAAATGTTCTTTAAACTTTTTTTACACAAAATACTATTTAACCCTTTTTTATGTTATTTGAAATATTATTCATATGGTTATACATTTATTGTTTTATTTAAATAAATAAATAATTGAAATAAAAATCAATGTAAATTTATATAAAAATAATATACATAAACAAATAATTGAAAATTATGCATGCCAACTCGTTGCATGCAAGACAGGTGTCGATGCCATTATCCATCAAGGTATATGCAAAATGTCAAGTTTGTATTTTCATCTTTGCCATATCTCTGAGAGCTTAAACAATGTAAGCCCTTTGTCCATTTCCACGATTATGTGATTGTTGATTATCCTTCAATGTATCCGCACAATGTCAAGTTTGTATTTGCATCTTTGCCATATTTCTGAGTGATTAAACAATGTAAGCCCTCTGCACCAGGAGGTAACATTAAATGTCAAATTTATGGGTTATCTTTTTATTTAATTCGATCCTCGATTCATGAGCTAGTTCGATATTTCGGACATTAAATGCTTGGCAGGGATCCCAGGATGAGCAATTCACGCAACTGCACGACGAGAGCAATCCTGAATTCGTTGCTAAAGTGGTCTCACTTTTCTTTGAAGATGCCGAGAAACTTCTAGCCGATTTATCAAAACGTTGTATGTTTTAATTCCCAATTAATTTTCCCTGTTTTCTGTTAGACCTCTGGAGTTTTGGGTATGGATATTTCATTTGTATTTATTTGTAATGATTTTTTTTCATATTTGTTTTGTTAAATCAATAGATATATGAGAATTGTTTGTATGCGTTACAGAGCTCAACAACCAATTGTCTACAAGAAAGTAGATGCCCATCTCCACCAGTTGAAGGGTAGCAGTTCCAGGTGATTTCCATAACATGGTGGTTGTGTTGGCACTGCTAATTTTCATGTTGATATATGAGTTCTAGGTTAATCTCACATGAATTAGAAGTGAATGAGGCAGAGAATTATTTTTCACATTGCTACTTTGTTATATCGATTAACAGTAACATCACATCATATGAGATACTTGGATGTTGTTACTCAGATTTTCTTTGGACTTCGTAGTTTCAGACTTTCAGTGGTATGGCTGTTTAAGAAATTTTCAAGTTCGTTTTGCTAAATGATGAGGAAGAGAGCGACCAGACTCTACACACTTTTCTTTATTTTACCATTTTTATTTAGTTCAGGGCTAAAACATAATTCCATGCTTCTGAGAAATGGGTGTTTCCATAGTGGCTTGGGATGCCATCTTCTACCATCATGGTCTCTGTTTCTTATAGTTTTCATCTATTTTGGGGATATTTTAACTAATTATTTTAATCTTAAATTTGTTTTTTAATCCAATATTTGAGTCTAAACTACAAAAATAAATGGAAACAATATATGAACACCCAATGCACAACATATTCTCTAAAGCATCCAACAAGTACGAACGACTGTAAATCCCTGTGTAAAATGGCTCTTTCCTTCTAGAGCCTCATTTCTCTGTATCTCAGTTTCAAAGAAACAAGTAAAAACCAGCCTTAATTCTCTGTATCTCAGTTTCAAAGAAACAAGTAAAAACCATGTTCATGATATTTTGACTTTTCTTTTACTCCTCCCACATTCCTGCCATAGAAAAGTCGCCTAGCAAAGCCCCTTGACACTATTCGGACAGAGCAATCACCGTACTTGGCTTACAACGGATTGTTTTTCGTCTTTGCAATGCTCCTTGAAAATGAGTACTGAGGAGTATATTTAAAGCCAAACTCTGGCTTCTACCATGGCTTCAGAGATTTCATCAGAGTATTTATAATGGCTAACAACCCGTTGGCCCTATTATTTTAATATTTCATGATATTTACTATGTGGGTAATAAACTATGGATTTTTTTTTGTGCTTTTTCTATCGCATGCATTCCTGCTGATGGACCTATTTTTATCCTTTGTTGCGGCGGCAATTTACAACCAGCCTGGAATTTGCACCCCCGGGCAGGGACTACCGCTACGGCAGTAGCTCCCTTGTTAATACAATATGATACCAAAATTGATGCCCATATCAACATGCCACATAATCTATATACATGTCCCATCATAACACCACGACGATTCAAACAACATATATGAAGCACTAATGATGCAACGTCAATGCTAAATAGTGTTCGCAAACTTTATGATGCAAAGATTATGTGATGAACTGACATTGGCCCCATAACGATGCCAAAGAGAATTGGCTAGTCACAAGTTTTCTAATAAATTACGCTAGTCACAAATTTTGTTTAAGAATTCCAAAAATGTTGTGCACTACGCCTGAAAATAATATGATTTATGAAAAAAGATAAAAGACAAGCAACAGAGTCACAACTACATTAGAAATGATACAACAATAGTAGTGAATTATGGTGACATATGGTCACGAAAGAAGTTAACTTTGAGATAGCCCATCATATATTTTTTAATATATTTAGCAAGGTTTAATGTGCAAATGATAATAGTAATATGCATTTTTATTATTAATTTTTTTATTTATATAAGTGATATGATGAAATTTTGAATAAACCTTTTTTTTTAAATATTATTAAATTTTCATAAAAAAATGTTAAAGTTAATTAAGTTGAGGAATTATGTATGGTCGAAGTATAAATTGAAAAATCTGAACAGTGTTGTTACTCCTCCCTACTGAATATCTTAGGTCTTATGTATGGTTGAAGTATAAACTGAAAATTTTGAACAGTGTTGTTACTCCTCAGAGGATTTTATTTTCCTAATTTCTCCTTTATGAGTTATGAAAAATCTTTTTTTTGCAATCTTTTTGACAACTCAAAAGGCTGTCTATCTTGATGGACAGCTCATCTTTTTTGCTGGGATTATGCTTCCCATCTCTTTTAGATATTTCTGGCACAGATTGCTCCAGCTTCTGATAAAGCCTTTATGAAGTTCTATATGTTCATGTACTATCTGCTCATTATATACTTTATATAATGTAATTATGTTTTTTCCGCTTTGAAATTAAATTGAGAAATTAGGAAAAAAATATATATATATATAATAGAAAATAAATAGATAAATGAAAATTAATAAAATAAAAAAATTGGATAAGAAAATAATTATAGATATTGAAACAAAATCCATAATTTTATTACAAAATTATTATGAATTTTTTTTAATCATGGTGAAGGCCATGAGATTATCAATTAATTTTTCTTCTATGTTACATTTTCCTAGCAGGAGTAAACACTAAAAGAAACTTATAAAAAAACACGATATAAAAATACACATATACATTGTTTTTTAACGCAATTATGGATTACTAAAATAGGTTTTCCCTTTCATGATTTTGTTGATTAGGATTTGTTTTTATTTTAATGATGTCAGCAAATTCTCTTTCTCTTCCATTATAGTATTTCTCTTCCATTATAGTATTTATATTTAGTAACGTTTTTAACATATGAGTGCAAATCATCTAAACACTTTTAGAGGAAAAAATTATCTACAGTGTGGGAGAGAACTAGAATAAAGGCTTCGTATATTGGGAATTATCTTTTTTATCTCTGATTACATAGTGAATGAACTTAATTATTCGGGAAGAAATTTGGTTAACAGTAATCTGATATTCTTGAGTGGTGGAGAGGGATTTTATTGAAAATGTTTTTCTCTGTAGTTTATTAAGTTCTTTCTTGGATTTCAATAAATTTTTAATCTATCAATTTTACCTTTATGGGTGTCTTACTATGCATATTGTTATGTTGCTGGAGCTTTAGGTAGGGTTCTCTTTATAGATTAATTAGGTGGTTTCTTGGAACGACCAAAACAAAAATGATGCTTCCTCTAATATTTCATAGTGTGGTCATCCTTTTTAATTTTTAGATTAATCCATTGCTATGTGCCATGCTTAAAAAAATGGGTCATGTTTCAAAGAATGATTTATGATTCAAGGGTATTTTTTTTTATTCAAGAAATTGTGTGCAAGTGCAGTCTCTTCTAGGAACTTGATTTATATGTGAAAAAATTATTATAAAGCACGTCCACTCAAATATAAGCATATGAGTTAATTGGGCTTATTTTAGGTGGTTTGAAGGAATGATTTTTATCCTTCTTACTTCTGTTCAATCCACTCATGAGTATATTACTGTAATGACTTCCTAACTTGTTGTTGATTGGTATTATGTGCTTGGTTTGAAAAATAAATGCACACATATGTACCTATATTCCTCTGTTGTGCTCCTACGCCTATATAATGTAATTTTATGTTGCTTCATATAACTCCTTATTTTGTGGAAACCAAAACCTAAAATGAATGATTCCATCATTTCCTTCTTATAGATTTTTTTTTGTAAGTCAAATTTCTACTCATAGTTTCAAAAGTAAATACATGAGAGGAAAAACACAGGTAGTCTCACCCCAACCAAGTTTGTTGACTACTGCCGAAAGCATATGACAATGAAACAAAAAAACAAAGAGAGACACAATACACATTTTCAAAGGCCATAGACTCCAGTATACAGACAGAACATATAAAACACTTGTATCCATGCTAGTCATTAGAGGTGATGGAAGCTGGGTTATTAAGAGTTATACCAGGAGGTGGCGAAGGACGAAAGGAGCATTCAACATGCTCTTGGAAATGGGCTATCCAAGCCTTCAGTTTCTTGACCTTCTCTGATAACAAATATTATGGTTGTGCTAGCTCACCACAACAAGCTCCTAGTGACCACAACACGCTTCGAGGTATGACTTTGGAAATAATGCATTTTGTTCAGAGTTGGTATCAATTCAGCTTACTCCTCCTATCTAAACCACTCTGAAGTCTCCAAACGATCCAGAATTGGTTGAACCACATATCTGTAGTGCTCCATATAGTAGCCTTATCACTGAACATGACCACACTGATGCACGAGCACATGAACAGGCAGAGCGTGGTGGCCTAGAATCGCAACTAAGCCACCACATCTACCATCTCGAGTTGTTGACCATGTGCATCCAAAACACCTCGAACCGACACCACCTCTTCATCTTGAAATCATGCGGCTCGAACCCTCTACACTTAGACCTTCAAGACTCCCTCCACCACTACGAGACACTAGATCGAGCCAAGGTCAGGACTTAGCCAAGCCTGGTCTGGCCGAATTAGGCAGCACATGGATTGAGGAATGCCCTGAGCAAGGAACCAACTACATGATTGAAACCATGACATGACCTAAGCTAGACAAAGACCACCCTTCCAATAGCCCCCAAGAAATCCACACAGGGCTCAAGACCCAGCTTTGGTTGAAACATCTCTCCCTTCGGCGCCGGGCACCCACATCTTACAAAGCTATTTCCCACCTAGAAGTAGCAGCATACAACCCCTCTAAAGTGACCCCTCACAATTCCAGCAAACAAGAACCCACGACAGTCTCGCCAATGGAATCACCCCACAACCCACGACCTTCTGAACTAGCAAGGGAGGTGCACTTCAATAATCCCGCTCCACCAAATGTAAATTCGCAACTAGCCTAGACTAAAACCACACCAAACAAGCTAGAAGCCACAACAAACCACCCCCATTACATGCTCATATGCCATGTTCCTTGCAGACTTCCTCTTGCCAAGCCCAATTCGGAAATTGATAGTTATCCACACCCATCAGTAGGGGTGGAACCTTCTACAACATTGTCGACCCTTTGACAATTTCAAAGCACCTCTACAACACCATCCTCTTCTCCCAACACTCCACGTATAGGCTCCAAAACTCTTTCTGCTAGAGAATGGCCATCGAACATCCCCACCACCCTCCATAACATTAATGTGCTCATCACCCTCCACAAGACCCAATGTGACTTGAGGTTTCCCACACTAGTATTTATTATCTCTCGTACTAAAGGTAATATGGGAGGACCGTGAGGTCAGCCCGCCATCCTGTAGCTACATGCTTACCATGGGCACCCACACGTTCCGTTAGGAACATCCTCCTCTCCGTTCCTCACCCCATCGTGGATTCCTTCTTATAGATTTAAGTTTAAATATAAATAATACCTTTGGTATAATATTTATAAGTTACTATATTTTTATCCTCAATGATTTTGCTTTCAATTTATAAATATTTATAAATTTAGGTTAGATATTTTTCATTAAAAAACTAGGTTTTTTATTTGCATCATATATAACCCTGATGGAAGGAGTCAAAACTCAAGTGGCCCAATGATATGCACTCAGCATAGTTCCCAACAAGCTCTCATTCAGAAGAGGATTCTTAGTAAGAACATTGAGAAGTGCCTCTGGAATGATAAGGACTAACTTTTTTGGAGGGATAAACATATCGAGAATGCGATAGATGGCTAAAAGATACTACTACTAATTCACCATTCACTCTGTGGGGTCTTAATAATGGTTTATTAAGGGTGAGAGATGAATCACATATGGGGTTTTGAGGTAATGTCTCATTTATGATAGGTAAATTGTTTTCCATCCCTAAATGATAATGGGACCAGAATATAGTTGAAGTAATTTTCCCTTTATGATCAGTAAATTATTTTCCATCCCTAAATCATAATATGACAAAAGTATAAGAAGTGAATGGTTAAAGTTATCACTAGATCAATATTCTTAAAAGAGAATTATTTGGCGTGTTTAGGTAGACTATAATCTTTATCGTCGTGAACTATTTTTAAAAAGAAATATGTTACTAAACAAGAAAATTGAATTGGGGAGAAATTTTAGTGGCGTGTTTAGGTAGACAATAATCTTTATAGTCGTGAACTATTTTTAAAAAGAAATATGTTACTAAACAAGAAAATTGAATTGGGGAGAAATTTTGGGGGAAGATTGTTAAGAAGGTGCCAAAGGTATTAGGGTGGTGGTAGCACTATCATGATGGTGGTGGTAGCACTTCAAAACTTTGGTTACTTCATATTAACTATAACTTATAACATTTTCATTAAAAAATATTTTTTTATTATGATTTCCATTTTTATATGGTTTATGTATTTAAGAGAGAATAATGAATTTTTTAATTGTTACTATTTAAAAAAATATATAATATAAAATCATAACTTGTTATACAAAATACAAATAAAAGATGAAATTTAAGTATCTTTTTATGAATATAGAAAAAGTTGATATATAATTTAAATCATTGTAGTGATTTAAACTAATTGGATATTCAGTTACGCATCTATTAGTTGTTTTCATGAAAATACGATATTTAATTTGGAGAGAGAGGTCACTAAGACAATATTTTCTTGACTAATATTATAATATTATTCGCATAAAAAGACTCAAATGGAGGTAGTCTTTTACTGATTAAAGGGTTTTTATTTAATTGAACTCTGCAAAAATTATATTTATGTGTTTTTAAGGATTGGGTATAGGGTGTTGTTGTAGAGATATGTTATTATTCCAATGTCTCATATATAACGTATTTAGTTTTTTATTGATTTGTTATTAGTTTTTGTCAAAAAATTAAAATTTATCCAAAGTTTAATATTATGAAATTAAATTTATTATTTTTAAATCAAATTTATTTTTATTTATCTCAAATATGATTGGCTAAAAAGTCTCCCCTCTTATTGTGTAATGGTGACAAGAATTCACTTTTGTGTACTCTATTATTAATTACTATGTATAATAAATATAAATAATTTGAAAAATAAAATTATATATTAATTACTATGTACCATAAATACAAATTGTTTGTAATTCAATTCAAAAATTTCATTTTCTCATTGGTGTAAAGTATTGAATAGAGAATTTTTATGAGGTTTTTTTTTTTAATTGACAAAAAAATATTTAAAAAATATAAATTTGAAAATATGTAAAAATAAATGTGTGCAATTTGTACAACTCTCATTATATCAATCTATACTCTAATGATATGACATGTGTACTATAATATGAGTATTATATAAAAAATTGACATCATTCAATATTAAATAAATAATTATTAACTTGTTATCATTCTCTTCAATATATATATATATAAAACTTACTTTTATTTACCAAAAAAATGTTTAATTATATTTTAAAAAAAAGAGTTAAACAATAATTCATATAACTTATTTTACAAATTTATTATTGTTTAGAGTACTTACAATGCATCATAACATTAAAATATTTTATTAAATTAAACTAAAAACGGCTAACTTTACCAAGACAAAAATGAAATTATTGTTGATACAAGACGAAAATGAAATTATGTTTATTCAGACAAATTTGGTAATGAGGGTATTGAGAATCGAATCCCAACCTTGCATGAGGCAATGGTAAGAGTTAAAATAAACATGGTAGGATAAGGGTGTTGGGATCCTATGTGGAATTTCATATATAAAATTACTCGTTAATGATAGTTATCATGGTTGCTGCTATGTTTATTCAGACAGATTTGGTAATGAGGGTATTGAGAATCGAATCCCAACCTTGCATGAGGTAATGGTAAGAGTTAAAATAAACATGGTAGGAGAAGGGTGTTGGGATCCTATGTGGAATTTCATATATAAAATTACTCGTTGATATAGTTATCATGGTTGCTGCATCTAGGTTTGACCTGTGTATAGTATACACACGGGACATATGGATAGATGAAAACACAGGAAGCACATAATACTGAATAGTTGATCGATAGATAATAGGAGAAGGACAACTATGAGCAGACATTTTTGAAGATAAGTTTAATATGTGATAACAATTTAGATACAAATGAAAAAGATGACATACAAAGAAACAAGCAGGTATAAGTATATGTATTATTTTTTTATTTAATATAAAGAAAAGGGTTTTTTTCCACTGGGAAAACATAGTATATACTCTAGGAATAAGCTCTAAGCATCGTCTATTTCCAGATAATTATTTGGTTTTGGATAATTTTGTAGATTTCTTTGTAACGCATCGATCTATGTCAAATCAGTCACATCTTAAAAAGAAAGAAAAAGAACAGCAAACAACTATTATGAGATCCATATTTAACAAAAACCCGTAACGTCGATGAGGGATGAACCAACAACTGTCAGTCAAAAATAGCGATTTGCAACATCAGGAATGCCCCTCGAAGCTACAGTGTACACAGAGATGACGTACAACAATTTGTTGGTCAGAAGTTACTATATACTAAATACATTGTATTAGGTCAATTTGATATAATTTCCAAAATTTGCACGACTCAACGTCTACTTACTCTATACAACGTACGAAGTATCGGGTTAATTTAGCTTTCCTTTTGGCAAATAAAATATCAAAAAAATCAGAAGCCTAGATCTGGTTGGTGCTTCAACCGTTGAATGAAGTCAGGTGCACCAATGTTTTCTACACAAACGATAATGACAGCCAACAAAATGTGAAATGTTATCATATTTTTGTCAACTCAGCAGTTATGTCTAAAGTACCAGCAAATTATTTCACAAAAAGCCTAACACAGATCATAATAGAAAATTCCTTTGTTGAGATGTGCATAGCATTCACTGAGATTCACGCATTCACTTGACAACTGTGGCAATTGATTACTCATGAAGAACCATGCATCATATGCATGATATGTGTACAGTCTATTGATTACATCTAAAGGTTTAGGTAGCATTCACTGAGATTCACGCATTCACTTGACAACTGTGGCAATTGATTACTCATGAAGAACCATGCATCATATGCATGATATGTGTACAGTCTATTGATTACATCTAAAGGTTTAGGTAGTTCAGTTGATTTTATTTCTGCACCTACTTTATGTTGCTGTCAAGATTTATCTTATTGATGGGGCAGATGGAAATGTTGACAAAATCGTCGGATCTTGTAGGAGGGTGTGTCTTGTCATGGATTCTCTTGAGCATATAATCTTTGTACATGAATGCGTTGTAAACAGCAGGGAAGTTGATCTCAGTCGTAAACTGACGAAGAGGCTTCACTGTCATACCCGGGTTTGGAATGCTGCCTCATGCAAACGGACATAATCTTCTCTCATTAATACATCTCAATGCACGGCACTATTGAATCTGTTATTGCTCCATACCTGTATATGTATGCACAGCGTTTACCAGATAAGAGGGTCAAGAATGATTTCGTTAGGTCCTTTGTAAATGATATGTTGATATACAGTAGCAAAGGTAAATTTATGAAATTTTTAGCGAAACAAACCCAAATTTTTACCAGATAAAATAATCAATTACTGCAATCTCCATACAAGATCTAACCTATTATTTTTTTTGCAGAAAGAAAAAAGCATTATATTTATTATATCTGTCATCAGAGTACATTACAGACATGACTTTTCGGTTGCCGTTATAGGCAAAATTACAGAATGTAGAGTTATTACCCTTCAAAACAAGATCCAAGGTTCTGCTTTAAACAAAAAAACAGAACCATTATGGTAGTATGACTGATAATAGTGCATTTACAAATCAGCAACATGTGCGAAAATACAAAGAACTGTTGCAAAAAACTGAAAGAGGATCATAAGCCTCAGTTGAGGCTGAGCTGAAAGAACCTGTTCCAGATTTGAGAAAAAATCCTCGCATTAAATAGAAATCTGTGTCATCAAAAGCCATACTCCATATAAGTCATGGTCAGAGGAGAGAACATAAAAACGTAATATATTTACGATCAGATCAGAAACGCTCTTTTATTTAGAAAATACACCATCTAATGCGTGTGTTTTTGCCCAGTGGCCAGGCAGGTAACCTTCAGGAAAATTTACGAGGGAAACAGGTATATATTCATACAAAAAAATTCCACACTTTAGCTTTGTTAGGGCGAATTTGAGAGTTCATTTCCTTCCAGGAAATCCTGAAATTGAAATTGATTTTACAGTATGTATTTATCTAGCAAAATTTACAAAAAACAGTAGAAAAAATAGTTTTGATTAAACTTAGTGTTCTTTAACCCAGATTTGGAAAACATCCCATGTCAAAGGTGGCTTGCTCCTATGTGACCTCTAGTTGCCAATTGTCAGTGTTTGTCTGTATGTCTTTTTTGGATAATGTGTCAGCATCCATCTTGAATTGCCTTCCAATGTGCTGAATTGTGCAACTATTTTGTGCTTTCCATTGAAGATCAATTCTTTTCATTCATGCTTGTAAACTGGGGTTGTCTATATTCCTAACCCATAAAAATAACTAAATGTTAAAAATATAAAAATAAAAATAAAAATAAAAATCTAATTCACTCTACAGTTAATTTGACTCGAAAATATAATTTGTTGAACTTATCTTTAGATATAAATATCAAAGAAAAGTTAATAATAATTCATATTAACCATGTGAATTAACCACATCATATAAACTCAATTGCTTTATTAAAATAAACTATA